>BAUE01099025.1:0-10402 GCA_000787875.1 Solanum virginianum | reverse complement strand
CACATAGTCTTTCATCCATATAGGAGGATGAGAAGTTCTACCTGACCTCCTAGCTGATACTTTCTCACTTCTCATAGGCAATATCTCAGTGCTAGCATCTGTATCAAAATCTGTGGCTGGTGCATCATTGCTCATGACAGGCATAGAAGTAGGCAAGTCTATATCCTCATCACTCACAGAGAGATCATCTGGTAACATAACAGATTCTGCAGGAAATAAGGAATGAGATAGAGGTTGGCTGATTACCTGTTTGAAAGGAAATATGTGTTCCTTGAAGATCACATCTCTGCTGATAGTGAACCTTTTCTGAGATAAGTTGTAAAGTAAATACCCCTTCTGAGTGGAAGAATAACCCATCAACATACAAGACTCAGCCCTGGGAGAGAATTTGTCTTCCTTAGGTACTTTAGTTGCATAGCACAAGCAACCTAGTGTCCTTAGATGACTGAGATTGGCCTTATGCCCATGGAACACTTCATATGGAGATCTGCCCTTCAGAGTAGGTATTGGTAGTCTGTTTATCAGGTACATAGCTGAGAGCACACATTCACCCCAGAACTTAATGGGTATGTTACCTTGAAACCTGACTGCCCTAGCTATTTCTAGGATATGTCTATGCTTCCTTTCAACTACCCCATTCTGCTGAGGAGTTAACTACATTTAACTTCCTCTAGGATATGTCTATGCTTCCTTTCAACTACCCCATTCTGCTGAGGAGTATAGGGGCAGCTGCTTTCATGAATTATGCCTAAAGACTGCAATAATTCACTACATTCATGACTAAAAAACTCACCACCATTATCAGTCCTCACTTTCTTAATGCCCTTGTTAAATTGAGTCTTAACCAATATTATGAAAGATTTCAAGATTGAAAACACATCACTTTTCATCCTTAACAGAAACAACCGGCACATTCTAGAGTAGTCATCAACAATGGTCAAGAAGTATTGAAAACCATTATGTGTAGCAACTTTTTATGGTCCCCATACATTCAAGTGAAGTAAATCAAACACATATGAAGTTCTAGATACACTCAACTGAAATGGTAATCTTTTTTGCTTAGCTAGTGGGCAAACAGAACAGTCAAAACAACTTTTATTACTATTGAAATTGTCACCTATGAACAAGTGTTGTAGCACTTTTGCAGAAGGATGTCCGAGCCTGTTGTGCCATATTATTGCATCTGCATCACAGCCTACTTTGGAACTCTGAGTCATTAACACTTTCTGATTCTGCACACCTTTCCTGTTCCGCAGCTCAGCATCAGCATCAGAAATATAGTAGAGTCCATCAACTTCTTTACCAATCCCTCTCACTCTTACATTTGAGAGGTCCTGAAGCACAAAGAACTCAGGAAAAAAGTTAACTGAACAATTCAATTATTTTGTTAACTTAGATACTAAAATTAAATTGTGCTTGAATGCAGGAACCACCAACACATCACTCAGCTTCATCTCATCAGTAATATTATAATATCCAGTGTGTGAGACATGTGCAGCCTCACCATTAGGAAGATAGACTCTCTTATTTGTGCAACTACTTGGCTGGATTAGATTGTCTCCATCATGTGTCATATGACATGTTGCTCCTGAGTCAACTATCCAATCTCTACTCCTGCCTCCAATTCTATCCTGTGTACTACTGTTACTTACAGGAAAATTATCAGATATGGTGGTCATACCTGCCATATTAACTAAGTTGTCCACTGCTTTGCCTGGACTTGCATCAGCATCATCTTTCTTCAACATATTCAGAATTTGATTGTATTGGCTGGAAGTGAACATGAGTTGTGCAGGTACATTGGTAGTGGATTCATTATTCTTTCCTTTCACCATATGAGCAACTGGAGCTAAGTCATCAGTGTATGTCTGGTAGTGTACATCAGTGTTGACATGGTTCACAGTTTCTTGGCTTCTAGTGTTGTGTAGCCCTCCTGACTTCTTCTTAAACTTCTAGTCAGGGGGGTACCCATTCAGCTTGTAACACTCTTCTCTTGTATGGTCTGGAATCTTACAATATTCACAAAGTTTTCTGAGCTGGACACCTCTATGAGACTTATAGCACTCCTCTCTTATGTGACCTGTGATCTTACAAAAATCACAAAATTTTTTGGATTGAAAACCTTTTGAAGCACTGTTTCTTTCTGCATACAGGGCAACCTGTTCAATTGCACTTGTTCCTATCTGAGAATTGGTTGTCATTCTCTGGCTCTCATCAGCCATAACTAATGCATATGCTTTGCTCACACTTAGCAGTGGACTCATCTTAAGGATTTGACTCTGGGCATGTGTATATGTCTCATTTAACCCCATTAGAAAAGCGAATAGCCTCAAACATGCTAGATGATCAATATATATCCTAGATTTTGCACAATCACATACAGGTGGTGGGACTAAAGCATCAAATTCATCCCAGAGTAGTCTCAGTTTCGAAAAATAGGTTAATACAGATGAATTACCTAGAGTAAGAGTAGAAATGTCTCTGTATAGTTGGTACCCTCGAGATCCATCAATTTTATCGAACCTTTCCTTTAAATCGGCCCACACTGTAGCTGCATCAGTGGCATAGACAATATTACTGAGTAACTCCTTCGAAAACGTGTTCATAATCCACGTGAGCACAAAGGTGTTACACTTCTCCCACTGCTCTTCTAATTCACTATTGTAATCATCTCTTTTGCATGTTCCTTGAACGAATTCGATCTTGTTCTTCGCTCTCAGGTTGATTAACATGGAACGACTAGTAAATACCCCTTCGTTCCTTGAACGAATTCGATCTTGTTCTTCGCTCTCAGGTTGATTAACATGGAACGACTCCACAATGAATAGTTGTCTGTTCTAGTGAGCTGAACAGAGATGAGCACACATCCCGGTGTATCAGAAGAGTGCAAATGTAGAGGATGATTACGCCTCTTTTCAACTTGATTTAGGGTTAGAGCTTCGCCATTTTCGGCGACATCATTATCCGCCATCGATTTCGATTTCTCACAGAATCAAGTAGACTGAATTGGGCGTCGATTTACCGATGCTCTGATACCATGAAGAAATCAATGTCACCAACAATAGCTGGTGAGCTAAGAAGAAGAAGACAGATAGCTTGAAGAAGAAGAAGAAGAATAAATGTCACTAACTTATAACTCTAAATTAAATACTATGCAATATGATAGAATGTTATTTAGAATACTAGGAAGTATTTACTTGTAATATATTTATGATCATTATTTGTGTGTGATAAGAAAAATAGTTGTTGTCTAAAGTAAATAAAGTAATTAATTAATTTATGTTAATTGTGTCATATGACTATATTGTAGGGGTGCTATATTACTTGAGTTTAAAATCATCGACCTATAAAATGTTATGTAAATGTTGGATTAATATAATAAAATTACTAATAGGTTATAAATCATATCATAAGGTCAAGTATTTATGTGTATTATATTTATAATCATTTAACTAAGTGATTTGCGTTTAAGTATTAACAAGAATTGATAGCTATTATAACCATTAAAGTAAAATATTTTCAAATGTTTTTGTAATCTTCTTGCATATAATATGTTTTGTACTCGTATAATACTTTATCATTTGAAATGTTAATTTATCATTTATTATAGAGAAACCAATATTATACTATTAACTCAATTATTTTATGATAATTTTCATCATGTCGAATTTGTCAAAGTTTGAATTTGTGGCACTTGACATTTCTAGAAATAACTATTTGTCATGGGTACTTGATGCTGAAATTCACCTTCCCTCTAAGGGTTTTGCTGATACTTTGTCATGAACCGAAATTCGGGTGTGATGGCACCATCTAACCCACCAATGCAAGTCAGCCCAAAACTTGAACAACCCAACATAATAATAAAAGTGAAAAATAAAACAGTCTAATATAATGAATAACATAAGGAAACCAAAATTACAACCATCCTAGAACTGGTGTCACACGTACAAGCTTCCAACAACAATAATACTCAAACAAAAATACAAGTTTAGCTCTCAAATAGAACATAACATAAAATAGAATCTTCGAAGACCTGCTGAAGATACAAGCAGTTACCTCTCAAGTGATCTGAATGCTCGATCCTGAATCTAAAAAGTCTAATAAAAGGGACCGGGCTCACAACCTACAAAAATGTAGTAAGTGGTAAGTGCCAAACAATACGGTACTCAGCAAATGGAACTAACCTAGGGTAAAGCAATGAAGAATACAAGTACTCATTTCCTCCCAATCACATACCGTCGAACTACACACCTACATTCAGTAAAGTCCGAACTACACACCTATATTCAGTAAAGTCCCAACATAATACAATATACAAGAACTCATATAGATGTTTATATATCACATAACATTAATCCCAAAATATTCAACTGATATACAAAGTCGAATGGTAAATTAGATATTCCATGTCATAAATAGCTTCAGATTATTCATAATTCTCGCACTATACATATAATAATATCAAGAAAAGATGGTGTGAGGTAGAGTGGATGCCACAAGATGTAAATAATGTTATGCAATGTCAAATAATTGTAATGCATGTCTGTCCTACGATACACATCCGCTGATAAACGCAGGCAAGAGCTTATGGGGGCCACACAAGGATCATGTATCCGTGAACATTGCGGGCAATGACCTCAGCCAATGCTCACTGGTCAAAAAACAACCTCGAACACATCATTAGCCGACATATTACCTCAGCTCACCTGTAAAAACCTTGGCTCATCATCGGTCGGTAGAGACCTCGGGCAACAATCCATATGTTACCTTACTCATCTCTAGGTCGTAGCCATCACAAGTATCAATGCACAATAATACTAAATGCAACGTACACAATCTCACTTTCATCACAATTTTAAGATCACAACATCATCACAGTTTTAATATTATCATGATCTCAATATCATCATAGTTTCAATATCATTCACATCTCAATATAGGTACCATCTCAACATTAATATCAAATAAATCACAAGATCATATGTATCACGAAAGCCACATTTATCTCACAAGTCAAGATTTCACAACATGAACAAGTTCTCATGATCAAAGCCTGTGATGATACAGTTCTACCCCAGAATACTCAGTTCCACACAAATAGGAGTATACAATATTCAATCATACTTAACAAAAGATTTAAGAAGTCCATTTGTTTTAGAAAAAGTCTCAAATCAAGTCAAATGCACGGTCTTTTCCCTTTTATGATAATCCAAAACACCACTTTCTATTCGAATATAACATCACAATCATATAACAAATCTAACGACAAAAAATTAATTAATTTGTAAGAAAAGAATAAAATAGTTAAAAATTTCATATAAAAAAATGCTCAGAATCTGAAAATAATACATGAAAATGTACCCCAAGTAATAAGAATCTCAATGGTGAAAATTATTTTGAAATCGGAGCCAAAATAAGGTCAACATCATCAATTTAGGATTAGGAATCAACATCCAAAAATTCCCAATTTCTACAATTAAAAACCCCAAATTCTAGGTCAAAACACAATTTAATTAATGAAAATTAAATAAATAGGTTAAAAATTAATTACCCAATAGATTTGTCATGAAAAAACTTGAAGATTCTCTTAAAAATGAAGTTTGAAGATTTGAAAATGATGGTAAATGATGAATCCTGTCTTTTAAAAATAACACATTGTTCAGGCACTTTTTGTACTCCGCAACTACAAAGAATAATCCGCGAACCCGGAACATACCAAGACCTAACCCTTTGCAAACACGGAGGCCCTATATCAGTTAACTCCGTGAATGGGAATGTAGGGTTCGCAAACGCAGAGGGGTACAAGATTCCGTCCATAACTTCATGAATACGGAGGTCTAAATTATTCGACCTCGCAAATAAGAGATAGAGGCACGAACGCGGAGGACAATCTAGCTTCACTAGATATTAGCAATAACACAACACATAATTTCACGAAATAGACCCTCAGGATTCGTTCGGAACTCTGTAAATTCAAACTAGACATGAAATCCTACAAGAAACTATTTTCTGAACTCAATAGAATCCTCAAAATTCAATTCCGAGGTCTCCTCAACCCGAAACCCGAGAATGATCATTAAAATTAGTTAAGGACTCAAATACTCACAATAACATATAAGCTCTAAACATTTCTAGCGTTAGTTTCACCATTCGAAATCAATAGAACTGTCAAAATTTTGATTTGAGCTTTCGAACTTTGAATGTTTCCTAAAGTCAAACTATGATCCAAAATCAATTGAAAATGTAACTTTGGATCTAAAATCTCTGTTTTGACTCCAAATTCAGTTCTGTAAGTTCTCATAAACTAGATTCGGCATTTTAGAGTTGATGGAATCAACATAATTGCATTTCGTCACTCGAAATTTGATATGATCACAAAACTCAAAATTTTCAACTTTAAGTCTTGAAAAACTTTTCCTTTAGCAAAACTCTAACTTTTTATAAGGTTTTCAAAATTTGACTTTTTGACTCAACCAAAAATGACTCAAGACAACTTTTGGGAAGGACAAAATGGTAATTTTTAAAAAAAAATCAAAATTGACCATCGAGATTATTACATACCGTGTTAGTGTAATGGTGAAAATATTTGTTGCAGTGGGCTTGAATCTCCTTAAAGAAAGTGAGATATCCGCACCTCAGCCTGAAGAATTTTGTTTTCTTCATTTAATTTTTGAATTGTTAATTATAACTTTTGTAATTTTTACCAACATACTGTACGAAAGAAATAGAGCATCAAGTTAGGATAAAATAAAGCTTATAATTTTTCTTCGTCATTATCTGGATGAAAGCTTGAAGGTTGAATACCTGACAGTGAAAGATCTACTTGAATTGTTGATAGGTTTGAAAGGAAGATATGACCACCTTAAGGCAATGGTATTGCCAATGACTTATTATGAGTGAATGCGCTTATGGTTTTAAGATTTTAAAATGGTAATTGAGTATAATTTTGTTGTATTTAGAATCACTTTCCAATTAAAATTATATGGGGAGACTATAAAAGATGAGGACATGCTGAAAAATACATTAACTACTTTTTATGCCTCAAAGGTGATATATAACAGCAATACTGTGAAATTATTTTTCAGAATTTCTTTGCATTGATCTCATGCCTTCTGATGGCTAAGCAATATATGCCCTTTTAACGAAAAATCATAAAGTCCGCCCTACTAGAACTGTTCCATTACCAAAAATAAATATGATAGAAGCACATGGCCAGTCAGAAATAAGACAAAATAATTAGGGTCAGGATTATGCGCATGGATGTAGCAAGGACAAGAGACGATATAATAATCATCGAGGTGGTGATCACACCAAAAAAATATGAGTTCTCAAAATAATCATCCAAGAGGCAAAGACGATCACTTATCGTGAAAAAAGAATGCCGAACACCTGAAGATTTCGTTAGGTTGCACCAAAATTCTTTAAAAAGGAAACGAAAGAAAGGTGAGGCATCTAATTCTAATGCTCGGGTGGAGTCACATTTGACTCTTACTAATGATGCTCGGACAAGGTTGTCATGCCCCGAGCCTACACCCTGGGCATGGCCGGCACTCGAAAACCAGTTCTGGTCCCAAGCGAACGACTTTGCCTGGCTACTTACTCAGCGGAAGACTTAACAGTAGTGGAAAGGCTTTAAATAAATAACACAAGACTACTAAATTTGTATGAATAACTGAAAAGAGTAATAACTCAACAGAGAAATCAATGAAATGCAGAACTGAAGTATCTAACATAAAGTCTGTGGAACCTCTATTAATATAGTCTGAAAGGACTATTGAGACAGGCCCCAAGTAGCCAGAACTGAATAAAACTGAAATAAAGACTGAAAGGGAACATAATAACTCAAGAGCCTTTAACTGAGAAGAGGCCTCACCGATTTGCTGGAAGTTGTCTAGTCCTCAACGAAGCGGCTGCTGAGTAACCCTGTCACCTGCATCTGTATCATAAAATGATGCAGGTCCTAAGGATGTCAGTACGTGGAATGTACGGTATGTAAGATGACCAAAACATTTAATCAGAATATCATAATACTTCTCAAAAGACATAATCATAATTCATAATGTAATAGCAATAATCATAAAGACTTGTATGCTGAAAAGAACATGCTGAAAACTAGTAAGTAAAACATAGTTCTTAGCTTGGGGAGTTTCTCTAATCGACAACCACTATTATGAGCTCCGTGGTGATACAATGACTTACCCATGCTGCCAGAGTCATCCCGTACTTTGCTGGGGTAGGGGACGAAGAACTAGGGGAATGGATACATCCCAAAACTGGGCCATCTCAGTGGCTAATGAGGAAGTACCGTGGTACAATCATATCCTATGTTGGCTACATAGCTTATGAGTTTGAGTAATTTATTCTACTCTCACCCATATTGGTGCTCAATACTACTCCCAAAATACTTTCTATAGCTCATACTTTAAGAATTATAAATTCTTGAAATCTGGTTATCTTGGGGACTTAGCCCAGCTTGCTACTTAGCTTTCTCTACTGAAATCTTTAACTTTACTGAAACTAGTAACTTTCATGTACTTTTAAACATGCTAGGTTACTCAACTAAAGTACCAAGAAATCTCCAAGAAAATCATTCTTTAACCTAATTTAAACCATACATATGCTAGCTTTTCTTTTCTTGAATCAATTTTAAGATTTTCAAGAATACATCATTTGCAGTAAATATTATACAACCATGCAACTTCATACTAAAATCATGAAAAAATATGATTTCATATCAAAAGGAGTGCATAAGCCAATATCTTGATAGAATTTACTAATACGGGATGAAAATTCTTGATCTTATGATTTAATTGGAAACTTGTATGGAATTGGAGATTTTTAAATCCCAAAATAATAATAATAATAATATAGATTTTGAAAGGCCTTACATACCTTGGAATGAGTTCTTGAGGAGTTGGAAGGAAATCCCTAAGCCCTACTACCGTTTCTTGAGTTTCTTGAGCGTAAAATATTGAGAGGGTTTGCTTGTTTGAGAGAATGAATGAAGAAAATAATGCTTTTGGACTAAATATGACTTAAAAATGGAATAGTTTAGGATATGGGTGTGGGAAAAGTCAAAATTTCCCCTTCCCATTAAAAAATGAAATCTACTCCATTTTTACACTAGTACGCGACATGCATTAGTGTGTTTTCTCACTTTTTTGGGAATCCCAACTTTTCGTCAAATTTGGAAAAACACCAAGTATGGTTCTGCGTCCTCTCCGCATCATGGAAGGGGCGCCGAAACCCCACTGTTTATGATTTTCTTGGAAAAAATTAATTTACATTTTTTTATGTTAAAGTCGAGTCGAGACCTTTTTTGACTCAGTTTTTCACACTGATCACAAATCCGGTCTCGAATTTACAATCGGAGCATAGAAAGACACGCGATGCGTAAGGTCAATTTTAGACATATTTTCGTCTTTTCATGGGGGTGTCACAATATCTCCCCCTTGGGATTATTCATCCTCAAATAATAACGGTACAAAAAATTTGCTCAAAACAACAAGTTTACCACGCTTTAAACTAACATAAGTCTTAAGCATGTAAGTTTACCTTCAAGGTCCTCATTTAGGCCGACGAATAAGTGTGGATAGTTGGCCTTTATGTCCTCTTCTGCTTCTCATGTGGCTTCTTCCACGAATTGGTTTCTCCACAATACTTTCACCGAAGCTATCTCTTTAGTCCTCAACTTGTGAACTTGCAGGTCTAATATTTACACCAGAATCTCTTCATATAACAAATTGTTCTTAATCTCCACACTTTCAATCGGGACCACTAGAGAGAGATCTCCCAAGCACTTCTTAAGCATGGAAATATAAAATACCGAGTGTATAACACTTAATTTTGTCGGTAATTCCAACTCATAAGCAACGCTACCCATTTTTCTCAAGATCTGATAAGGCCCAATATACCGTGGGATGAGCTTCCCCTTCTTCCTGAATCTCCTAATTCCCTTCATTGGAGATACCTTCAAGTACACCCAATCACCTATCTCAAACTCCAAGTCTCTTCTCCTAACATCTGTGTAAGACTTTTGTCAGCTCTGAGCTGTCTTAAGCCTCTCCTGGATCAGCTTCACTTTTTCCATAGCCTAATGGACTAGATCAGGTCCTATCAATCCTACCTCACCAACTTCAAACCACTCTATGGGTGATATACACCTTCTCCCATAAAAGGCCTCATACGGTGCCATCTGTATGTTGGCCTGAAAGCTATTATTATAAGAAAACTCAATTAAAGGTAAATAATCATCCCAGTTACCTTTAAAGTATATCGTGCACGCCCTCAACATATCTTCCAAGGTCTGTATAGTTCGCTCTGCTTGCCCGTCTGTCTGTGGATGGAAAGCTATGCTAAGATTCACCTTCGTACCAAGCCCCTTCTGAAAGGACTTCCAAAA
>BAUE01099065.1:0-10385 GCA_000787875.1 Solanum virginianum | reverse complement strand
TTATTATTATTATTATTATTATTATTATTATTATTATTATTATTTTGCAAGCTGTGTTTCAACTGTCCCTTTCATTGTTTTGAATTCCTCTTTTTCTTTTTTCCTTTTTTTATTTGAATTATTTAGAGCTGTCTACATCTTGTTTTTAATTATGTGCCGTCATTGGTAGGTTTATGTTAGTTTGTCCATTGAATATTGTTTCTCCTATTTCATGTCATGTTTTTGTCATAATACTTTCTTCTTTTTTTTTTTGTCATAAATAGGACGAAAATAATTTTATTTTTGATATATATACATTGTTGAAGATTTTTGGCATCGTGGTCAAGGAGTTCAAATTTACTTTATGTCACGTGTTCAAATTTACATATGAGAGTGTTAAATTGGTGGGTTAATCTAAATTTACATAAGTCACAAGAATTATGTTAGTAAAAATAAATAAGTCATTTTATTCACTCAATGTTATTTAGAATGAAATTAATCAGATCAAGATGAGCTATGCAATAGATTTATAGTATAACTCAAATAAAATATTCTTAAAAGTATTTTCATATATTAATTTGAAGTATATATAAATTCTATTTTTGAATGAACTATATTAAATGTATCAAAATAATTTTTTTTATTTGATTGAGCATAAATATATTCATACGTTCATTTCTTCTTGTAAAAAAAGCTCATTCTTATTGTGATGTCTTCTTGTTGTATTATTATTATTTTATTTTATTTTATTTTATTTTATTTTTATAATATCTACCCTAATTGAATTGACTGAGAAAATGAAACAAATCGCCTTGCTATAATCACAACTACCGTCATAGTTAACAAAATTAAATGTACATCAACTTTGGAGGATTAGGCAAGTCATATTTATTTCTCACATACTAATTTTATCACTCACTATCAATATTATTTTAATTTCAATTTCCAATCAATACTATGCTTTTCTTTTATCTTTATTTATTCAATATAGTCTAATAATATTTGTTTAATTTATAAAATTAATAATAATTTATTATTTTATATCTATTTTACCCTTGTTATTAAATTGTACTTCCTCTATCTCTTTTAATAGTCACAATTTATACACTAATTAATTAATTTTAAAAAATAAATAGACGACGAAACACACTATTTTTCCTTATCCTCTTTATCATCTTCTTTTGCATGTTACCTTGTCCCACCCACCCACGGCGCATTATAGCAACACCGCCGTGAGAAAAAAAATGAAGCATCCAGTTTCAGAAGCGAACGAGTTGAGTCCATTCGGCTCACTGAGTCAATCCGAGTTCTACGCTCATCACTCAGTAACTCACGACTCCGAATACATCACAAATTCACGAGGGTTAAAGCTTTTCACTCAATGGTGGTCCCCACTTCCTCCAGCGAAAATCACCGGCGTCGTTTGTGTCGTCCACGGATTCACCGGCGAGTCGAGCTGGTTCGTTCAACTCACAGCTGTTCACATCGCGAAAAATGGATTTATAGTTTGTGCGATTGATCATCAAGGACATGGATACTCTGATGGATTAATTGCTCATATACCTGATTTGAATCTCGTTGTTGATGACTGTATTAGTTTCTTCGATTCCTTTCGAGATCTTCATGTTCCGCCTTCTCTGCCGTCGTTCCTCTATGCTGAGTCCCTCGGCGGTGCTATCGCGCTTCTAATTACCCTCCGGGAGGGCGATTCTGCTCCCCGCCGGCCGTTCGACGGTGTCGTTTTGAATGGAGCCATGTGTGGGATTAGCAATAAGTTCAAACCGCCGTGGCCTTTGGAACATCTCCTTGATATCGCGGCCGTTTTGATTCCGACTTGGCCCGTGGTACCCACTCGCGGCTCATTGCCTTTGGTTGCATTCAAGGTATGAGATTATTTGTTTAGCTAATATTTGAGTTTTGAGTTTAATATAATTTAAGTTTTACATTATTATATTTAAAATTTTTATCATTAAATTCATTATATTATAAAAGTTACATTCATATCTACTCACATTTATTTATGACTAATTTAGAAATTTTAGGTAGAAATTTATGTGCCAGGCAAAAAAATATCGAAATCAAATGAATTTTATATCAAAAAATGGAAAATATTAGAGTTAAATAAAATTGATATCGAAAAATATAAAATACTAAGTTTAAATAAATCTAATATTAAAAAATAAAAAGTATTAAATTCAAATGATTTCAGTATCTAAAGGCGATATTTGCCTTTGACTGAATTATAAAATTAATTAATTTTTATATACAATTGACACAAATTATGAAAACAGTCTGTCCAAAAATATAAGTAAAAGTTATTTAGTAAGTTCTTATCGTCGGGTTTTCTCTCGAACCTTGTGCTCAATAAAAATTCTAATGCACTAAATTATCTTTTCTTAAAATATAACACTTCTCGATTTCGTATTCGAGCTCTTGTACAGTGGTGGAGCCATATTATAATTAGGAGATTCACTTAAATTTTTTTGACAAATAATTTTTGATGCCTATACAATCAATTTTGAACTCTCTTCAATTAATTCTTATCTTTATTGGTGGTAATTCACGAAGGAGGAGTGGAAGAGGCAGCTAGCAATAGCAAGTCCAAAGAGACCACTTATAAAACCACGCCCAGCGACGGCGCGTGAGTTAATGAGAGTATGCAGGGAGCTGCAAGGGAGATTCGAAGAAGTGAAAGTACCATTTCTGATTGTCCATGGCGGCGATGACGTCATCTGCGATCCCGCCTGCGCGGAGGAGCTATATCGCCGATCCACTAGTAAGGACAAGACACTGAAGATATATCCGGGGATGTGGCATCAGCTGGTCGGAGAACCGGAGGAGAATGTGGAGAAAGTGTTTGGAGATGTCGTCGTGTGGCTTAAAACGAGAGCCGAGGGTGTAACCGGAGAGAATACCACCGTGGACGGTGGCGCGTGAGGAAGTGGGAGTTGGTTGGGATATTGTTAGTTGAGGAGTGGTTAGATAAAGGACCAAAAAATAAATTTGTACTAGTAGGTCATTTATATTAAATCCTTATTAGCCATGTGACTCTATTTAAACTTGTTAATGCAATATTTAATGATTTAGGTTATTTGACATAACTTTTTTAAAAAAAAAATATTTTCTACTTTCATATGGAATTATAGGTACTTCGAGATAATTTTTTTTTGTAGTTTAAGGTCTACTTTGTGTGAAATTGTAGGTGTACTCAGACCTATGTTGCTTAGTGTCGGGTACATATTAAATTCATCAAAAATAGTATATTTTCAAAGAATATGACATGAATGCAATATTGAAATTGAAAGTCTGCGCAACTTAGACTCAGCCAACCTTTTATTTTTTTTTATATAATATGGTTTTAAGATACTCATTCCCTTTGAACACCTTTCGTCTCCATCTTGTTGCATCTTGATGAAGTGATGATTCAAACCATTCCAACGGGCTTCTTGTTTGTGCACTAAAAACAAGTACTATCACCATTCACAGGTACTACTTGTTTGTGCATTCAAAGTGCTGTTTCATAATTTTCTCCTCCTCAACTAGACAAGAGGGGGGGAAAGACATCTCCAAATGAACTAAAAATTGAGCAAGCCATAATGAAGGTCTCTCTAGTTAACTAATTACAAGAAGCCTAAGATGATAAGTTTGGATTTTTAAAGTTATAATGCAACTAAATATATCAAAATGAGCAAACATTGATCAGACACCTATAGTTATAAATCTTAGAAAGAATATCATCCCACAGTAGAGTAGAAGTTTCAGCTTTACTGTTCTAAACAAGAACACTGTAATCGTTCTGCTGTGCAACATCCTCTCTAGTTTCATGGGAGGCCTGAGGAACAACGATGTCTATTGAAGCATGAGGTTTATGTTCTGCTACTTCACTGGAGAGATGACCATCGTCTTCTCCAGCTAGATGATGGAAGTGTGATTCATCAACTTCCTTAGCATCTTCGCAGAAATCAATATCGTCCACACTTTGACCCACATGAGATATCCGACCATGATCATCTTCACTTACTGTAATACACAAATGAGGGTTATCCACCTCATTGCCGATGTGATATAGGTGGGAAGGATCCACATCAAAAGTTGTATCAGGTATCCGATGTTGCATGGGTATCCCTGCTGCATAATATTGTTGTACCTCTTCTTTACGCTTACGTTTGCCCATCCCCTTCCTTCTTACTCTCTCTTTTCCACGTACTCTCTTTCCGACTTCACTTTGTGAGTTCGAACAACACCAAAAAGCTACACCTCAACAAGTGTTTCTAAAAGGGAAAGCACAACAAAGCAACAAGGCTCGTGGGGGCTTGAACCAAAAAAACAAGAAGTGAAGTGCATGATCCCTCAGACATTCATACGTAATATATCGGATTCTTGTGACAGATTGTAACTGTTGATCATCCAACCCATGAGTTGAAATGGTGTCTGCTAGATGGGCAATCTCTCTCAGTGCAGCATTCTGCAGTGACAGATAAACAGATTACAATGAAAAACCGGAGGCATGACATGAAGTGAGAGAAGAAATGTTGGATAATTGAAAATTGGAAGGAAAAAAAAAAAAGCGAAGTTACATTTATCTGATAATTTACCATTCTTTGAAACTCAGATGAGATAGGTACAGGCCTCCCAACCAACTTCCTTGTAATTCTCAAATACCACTGCATGTATTCACTTTCCTCAACATCTTCCTCTGCCTCGACAATGTAGAGATGTCGATTTGACCATTCATTAAGCTCTGATTCCATTTTTGTTGAGAGATCTACACCCCCATCAACTCCCCGACTCTTCCTCTCCCACTTCTGTACCTCTTCAGGGACAGTCTGATGCATGCCGAACTGCCGTAGGCAACGATCTGGAAGGTGTCTTTCTGCTTTGTCATAACATATCAACATGGTCTTTGATCTACCCAGAATGAGGCTGCGCAATATATGTTCTGGTATGACGGTATGACTAATGTTTGAGTAAGGACACCAGTCAACCTGGACATAGAATTGTTCCATTTTCTTAAGCTCCTAAGGAGGTAATTGATTTAAGTCGCACAACCAAATTCTAGAAACTAACTTACATCAGATGGCTTCATAGAGTCCAATGATTTTCGGTAGAATGCCACATCACGGTTTGATGTTGGACTGCTTTGTTTGCCTTTCCACCTAAGAACAAATGGGAAACACTCATGGATTGGATCGTGATTAAGCTTTGGCCGACCTACATTAAGGTGGTAATAACTCCAGCACTGCAAGAGAGGAAAAACTAATTACAGATAGATTTAATATAAAGAGTTTCAGTGCTTACATTTTCAGTTACTTGTCAAATCATGACAGCTAGGTTAACTGTGAACACAAAAGTTTACAAGGCTCATAATACCTGTAACAGTGTCAAACAGCCACTAATTGTGCTTTGGGACCTGAGGGAAGCATTGCCAAGAGCTCTGTACAAGAAGGATAAGGCAGCAGCACCCCAAGCATACTTGCCAGCTTCATCAAAATTTTCAAACAGTGGAAGGTACATGACAGGTACTTTATTGCCAGTTGTAGTTGAAAAGATAGTGCTACCAACCAGGTAAAGAAGATAAGCACGTGTACAACGCTCAATATCCTCCATGGAAGCATCCTCCGGACAATGGGAGAAAGTCTCTTTCAACCAACTAAGCTTCACCATCCCACCACTCGTATATCCAGAGTCAGGTGCTTTTCCCAACAATTTGATACAGACTGCTTCACATGAAGTATATGTCACACCTATAACAGCTTCACCATCAATTGGTAGCCCAAGCAAGTAGGCGACATCCTCAAGGGTAACGGTCATTTCCCCAACGGTGAAATGGAACGTGTTTGTTTCTCTCCTCCATCTCTCAACTAGGGCAGATATGAGTGGGTTATCCAAACTGATAGCCGGTATCATTCTCAAATAGCCAAATCCAGCCATTTTAACCAACTCAACCTGTTTCTCAGTGAGCATCCACTGATCGAGCTTTGATGTGTGTTCATGGCACCTAAGAGCACCACGCTCCTGTCAACAGTGAAAATAAGCCATTCAAGTCTTGTCTAAATTACTGAGTTGCTATCAAGTGTCAATTTGGCAAAAAAAGGGGGAGGAAGTTTATCTCAGTGAATACCTGCCCCTCCCAAACAGCAGATGATACATGTTTATCTTGATCGTACAACACAACATCTTCAATTGGTCCAGGATTAGTTGCATAGTAGTCCACCATTACTACTTATGACATATCTCTGAAACAAGACAAGATTAACATTCTATTGAGAATAAAATTGCGGAGTCATTTAAAAAATATGATGCAACTTAACCACATTACAAAGTTGCAAATAAAAGAAAAGAACTTGATGCAACTTATGACATATCTCTGAAACAAGACAAGATTAACATTCTATTAAGAATAAAATTGCAGAGTCATTTAAAAAATAAGATGCAACTTAACCACATTACAAAGTTGCAAATAAAAGAAAAGAACTTGATCTTCTTTTGTTTACTAGATAACTTATCTCACATTATAGCAAAGAATTATAGAACTCTATATTACAAAGTTAACTTCTTTTGTTTACAAGATACTACTGCCTGTTAGTATTTATGTTTTTGGGGAAGGTACCTAGAGAAGGAAATTCCAAAAACTGTATGATTTAAAAGTTACTAGAAAGGACACTGTCAAAATAACTTTAAGGTTACAACACCAAAAAGCTACACCTCAACAAGTGTTTCTAAAAGGGAAAGCACAACAAAGCAACAAGGCTCGTGGGGGCTTGAACCAAAAAAACAAGAAGTGAAGTGCATGCTTCCTTGGAGTGAAGGGCATAATTCACAGAAATTTAAAAGCCAGAATATATGAATTTAGTAGTATAATAATCAAAATAACTAATTCTAGCAATAAATATACACCAATCTCAATATTAATCCAATTCCTCAAAGTTGAGATTCAAAAAACCGCCACTTTTCTTCTGGTTTACTTTGTGGTGTTGTTGTTTGAACTTTGAAGCACAAAATTCTCTTAATCACAAGGTTTCACCCACATGAAATGATGACCCCTAGTTTTGCATAGCTTGATGGCTTTTAGCAACGAAGCAATTGCTTTTATTACACTCGGCTCAACCCAAAACTAGACGCAGTCAGTTATGTGACTCCTCTATATCCATTCCACTCCATTTGAGTCCATCTCATTTCTTACTTGATAATTTGACTTTTTGTAAATTCTAGGATTTCTCTTAAATTAGGAATTGTCTAAATCTCACATCTATACTACAATGCCAAACAATCACAGATAGGATTAAGAAGACTCATGTTAAACGCTCCACCTAAAATAAGAGCCTTAATCCCCACTAGTTAGTATCATCTTAGGATACTTCACTTCCATGGTTCCTTCGTATTTTATTCGTTGCTAATTTTAAATAAGTGTAAAAGTTACTTTATCTTATTTGCACTTGAATATCAAGTTTTTACTTCTTACTAGCATTTCCCTACCTTTATTTATAACCGTATTGTCTGCCTAGCTTGCGTGCACCTTTATTAATTCCGCGGGTACTTGCAACCTCCCACTAGCATATGTAGTCTGTCCACCAAGGCTTGGACAAATGGGAAGAATTCATCTAGTATTTTCGCCTCCTCGGGGGTTGGAACCTGATACCTCATGGTTCTCACTTCTCAATCCACTTCATTCACCACTAGGCCACACCCCTTGGGTGCAAAAAACATTTTCCTACTTGATTCTCTCACTGTGGGTTCACTGTTTTGAGTTCGCTGCAAATTGTCACTGCAGATTGCTAAGTTGTTTGCACTTAACCCAGACATTGTTTTCTATCAGAAGTCCAATACGAATAATCCATACGATGATGCTGTAACTGTCTCCTGATGATTGGAATTTTCCATCCTTGCATATGTTTTAGCTGATATCACAACTTCCCTCATTATTTAAGTACCTGACATTGTTCTAATCCAATGTACATACTACTAAAGTACCAGACTACCAGTGCCATAAAAAAAGAATGACAACTCTCAATCAATCAATCATCTACTGCATCAGTTCTAAGCAGTAGGATCAACTTTATAAATCATCTTAGAGATATGATAATTACCAATCAATCAATCAACTATTTTGGTAGTCTTTTGTTTTCCAAATGTCACATTATCACCTCATTGTTATTGTTCCTTTTCTGGATGCCCTGTAATGCTTTTCTTATCAATTGATATGTTTTCTCCGCTACCGTATTTCTTTATTCATAACTACTTTGCTCTGTTGTAGTTGAGCCGAGAGACTTCCAGAAACAACCTCTCTACCTCTACCAGATAGGGGTAACTTCTGCATTCACCCTACCTGCCCCAAACCTCACTAGTGAGATTGCACTTGGTATGTTATTGTTGTAGTCGTAATCAATCAACTATTGCTCAGTCCCCAACTAGTTAGAGTTAGTTATAAACAAATCACTACATAAGCATCTTCCAAATGATGAAAAAAATGGTAAAAAAAGAACTTACAAACACAGAATACGTCAATTTAAATCTAATCACAGTGACTAAATTTCCTATGTAAGATACCTAATAGACAAAAATATATAGAGAGAGAAATGTACCAGTAAAAACAGCAAGTCAAGGAAATGGGCAATGATATCACGCACAGATAGAGAGATTGCATATATACGTATGTATTTATGTGTATATAGAGAGCGATTAAGATAGAGATGAATGGTGAACGGAGATGAAGATCGTCGGAGAAGAGATCGACGGAGAGATAAAAGCTTCGGTGGCCGACGGTGGAGTTTTGTGAATCGGCGGGGACAATTAGGGAGACTGATGAATACGGTGTCGTAGGGTTAGGTTTTCTTTAAGAAATTTTAAGCTTGTAGCAAATTGGGAAATTTTGACAAAATGTCGATAAGGTTTTGTTTGGATGTACATACAATATTAAAAAAAAAAAAATCCCAATAAAAGAAAATCATTAAACTTGAAAAAAGAACAAAAGATGAATTGATCTTAATAGATAAATAGGTAATAATGCAAGAGAGTAGTTTTAGAATAATATAGAATTTTTTTTTGTAACTTTGAATTTTCATTATTAAGATAAATTTGTAAAATCAAAATTGACTTTTTACATTTACTTCTATTCCACTTTTATCCTACCTAAGCACTAATGAATTAGCTATCGACCCTTCTCCTAGTATATACCATTGCCTCGATAATAAAATTTAATTAGAATAAAATATTTAACTCATGTTGATTTAGTACATTTTAGTGCAACACATTCATTTATTGACTAAAGTTATTTTAACTAGTCCAATTCATTTGTTAAACTTAATACTTCTTGTTAAAATTCCTAGTTCCTATCAGTGGCTAAGTCAGCATTTTCGTCAAGAATATTCATACTTTTAGAACATGAATGGGTGATTTTTGTATCAAGTGTGTTCAACAATTGATGTATATAAAAATATCTATATTTAACCTATATCATCAAAAAAAAATTCCGACAAAAAATGTTCATCTGACCAGTGAATATCCTTGGGTGAATGTAACTCCGCCTTGACTCCATGTAACTCCGCCTTGGTTCTTACCATCTAATATACCATCAATTCATCAACTTTATACCTCTCTATAATAATCTATTAAGCTATTACTATCATTTAGGTGGTGTTTAGCTAAAAGTTGACAAACTTGTTCATAACCAATTTTTCTTTTTTCTTTTTGGTGCTTGGTAAAATAATTTTAAAAATGTCTATTTTGTTGTGAAATGGAAGAGATTAGAGTGTCTCCACCAAAGAGAGCTAAAAAGAACACACAATTTTAACGAGGTTCGACAAATAATGCATACGTCCTCGGATACTTCCATTACAAGGAAAATATTACCACCAAAGAGAGCTAAAAAGAAAGCTTTCGTGCTGATAACATGGTGTGAAATGGTAGAGACTAGAGTGTCTCCACTAAAGAGAGCTAAGAGAACACACAATTTTAACGAGATTTGGCAAATAATGCCTACGTCCTCGGATACTTCCACTACAAAGGAAATATTACAAGAATAATATAAATTTTAAACTATGCAAAACTCTACTTAAGTAAGTAGCTTATTTTTCTTATTATCTCTTTAACTAGCAATGAGGGTGTCAGAACCCACCTAGGCCCCTGACCAGTGCCCGATAGGGACACTCTATACTCTTTTTCTTTTTAACCCTTGAGGATAGCAACAGGCGGAATTCTACCAAAAATTCGGCAGAGTTTTNTGACACTCCTTTACTTTTCTTCTTTCTTCAAATCTTCTTTTCCATGTGGGATGTTGTGAAGTCCACATTTTCATAACACTCCCCCTTGGACTGAACATTATTAAAGCATAATGCATTATAGTTTGTTCCCCCTGGATGAAATCAAATTATCACTTCAGGGACATCTAAAATATTTCCTCTTCGGGG
>BAUE01099144.1:0-10357 GCA_000787875.1 Solanum virginianum | reverse complement strand
TTAAACATGTAGTTGAAATTTAAAAGTTGCTTAAAAAGAAAGAGACATTTTTCTTTTAAATGGACTAAAAAGGAAAATACAACAAATAAATCGTGAAAGAGGGAATAGTATTTATTTGGGGCAAGTTTGTGTTATATTGAAATAATCAAAAGAAACATATTAAAAGGAAAAGTAAGACAAACAAATTAAAATGAAGTGAATAATATTTATTTGGGGCAAGTATGTGTTGTACTGAAACAACGAAAGAAACTGACTAAAAAGGAAAGTAGAACAAATAAATTAAAACAGAAGGAATAATCCGTCCATTCCATTTTATGTGGCACCCTACATAAAATGGGATAGAGGGAGTAGTATTTATCTGGGGCAAGTTTATGTAGGATAAATAAATTGAAACGGAAAGTAAAATTTATTGGGGCAAGTTTGCGTTATACTAAAACAACCTCTCTACCTCCAAGATAAGGTAAAGTTTGCTACTGGATATGTCGTCGTCGTTGTTTTTAAGTTTGTGTTGTACTGCAGAAAATTCCTACAGGTTTCTTGAAGTATCTAAAGGGACACGACCATATCGAACATGCAATATTGAGAAGGGTGGGTAAAATGTGGTTGGTGAAGGTGAACGGTTGGCGATTAGAAGATGGTTGGAAAAAGTTTTGTTAAGGAGAATGATCTGCAATTAGGATATTTGTTGATTTTCAAACATGAAGGAGGCATGGAATTTGAGGTTTCTGTCTTCGATTCGAGTCATTGTGACAGAGAATATGCAGAGTATGTTAAACAAGAAACAGGATGCAATAATGTCGAAGAGACTTCCAAGAATTTTGAATTCAAAGGTAATCGACTTGTTTAGTTTTCTTGACATGGATTTCTCTATAACTAACAATTTAATTAATAGGAAAATCGAACCTCTGCATCATGTCATCGGACAAGGAGTTTCTCCGTGCAGAAGCTGGTACTTACAACCCTCGTGGTCAATCTCGTTTTGAGTGCATTGTCAGACCTTATTGCATTTCAAGTGGTTTCTTGGTGAGTCTCAAAGCTCATTTTATATGGTTAAAGAAAAAGTCTGCATCGTTTTGTTTTTCCGTCCTATGTTGTTTGGAGTTGTATACAGCAGAAGTATGAAGCGTATCATATTCATATGTGCACATTGTTATAAACCATTTCAGAGAATTCCTATACAATTCGCAAGGGAAAATGGTCTTATCAACAAGAAATGTGGTGTGGTTATCAAAGATGAAAGACAAAGATCGTGGAACTTAAGGCTAGCTACCTGGGGTTCTAGAGTCCATATATTAGGTGGATGGAGTAAGTTACGCATTGCGAATGACTTAAAGGAGGGAGATCATATGATGTTTGAGGTTATTGCTAACGGAAAAAAACCAATATGGAGATTTCGTAGTAAGTTTTTTCTTTTTTCAATTCAAACGTTGTCTTTTTGTCAATGATCTTTTTTCGTTGTTATACAACTGTACACCATGACATTACATTGCATCTTCGACTAAACTATTTGGTGTTTGGTTCTCCGTATTGTAAAACATGTTCCTCATAAACAACTACACTTTTTAAAATCGTAAGCCCTCGTTTGGTAGTGCCATGACATTAACAATATGAGGTACAATCTCTATTCTAATACACCCGATTCATTTAATACAACAAATCAAACAATCGATTAAAAATAACTGTCAGTATAACTAATCCCAGCATTGCTAATAAACCGTATTCAGTACTATTCTTATGCACTCACCCCTAATTGTAACCATTTTTTCATATTTGATTCCTTGACGTGAATTTGTTACAATTATTATGTCACAGGCAAACCAAACCCCAATATCGTGTCCACAAGAGACGCTTTTCTCAAGGAAGAATCTGCTACTTACAGCTCTTTTCATCAATCTCATCTTGTGTGCATTGTCAGACCGTATTGCCTTTCAAAGAATTACTTGGTAAGTCCATAAAGGAAACATCTGCACAGTTTTCTTTGTATTCATCTACCCTATGGAAATATAATGGTATCTCTTCATTTATAGGAGTAATGATACAGCGAAAACATAAAGCTGATAATTTGTGCAAATCATTATGACTATAAACCATTTCAGCGCCTTCCTCAACGATTTGCTCGTGCAAACGGCCTCGTCAATAAGAAATGTGGTGTGGTTATTAGAGATGAAAAACAAAGATCATGGAATTTAAGGCTGGATAGGTACGGTCCTGGAGTCTATATTGCAGAGGGGTGGCGTAAATTTTCTGTTGATAATGACTTGAAGAAGGGAGATTTCATGATGTTCGAGGTGGTTGCTAATGAAGAGAAACCGATATGGAAATTTCATGGCAAGTTTTCTCATTTAAGCAATCTCTTATTTCCAACGATATTGTTGTTGGGTTTTGATATTAAATTACACCTACTCTAAGTGCTAAAAGGGTTGAGGGGGAAAGGACCCCTCGCGCCATCGTCGTCGTCGCTCGCTCGGCTCGGCTTCGGCCAAATGATCTTGTACCGCTATTTTGGTGAGTAAATCGTTTTATCCTGGGAGGAAAGATTCCAATACCTCGGGTACATTGAGGGAATAATTTCCTTAAGGACACACTGTGCATTCAGTGGGCTCGATTTCTGTTTTTTTTATAATTTTTTTTTAGACACTGTTCTTATTTCTTTTGGTAATACAGATTACTAACAATCTAACAATTGTTTCTGTGTTATATGCACCATGACACTATATCACTTCCGGTATAAAATTTTGTGGTGTTGGTTTGGTTATTCGAAAATTGTAAAAGAAATTGTTTTTCTTCTTGAAAGAGTAAAATAGCTATGCAGAAAATATAGTTTTGTAGAATGCTTTCTAGCTATGTTGCTTGAACTCTTCAAAAGTGTCAGCGGATGCGTGTCAGATTCGCCTAAAGTAGTGTATTTTCGGAGAATCTGACACGGGTGCCGCATTGAAAGTGAAGAGTCCATGCAACTTAGCTTTCTAGTGAAATGTGTGTGCTTTGGTTAATTCTAAAAACATGTTGTTTAAAGAACAAAAGACAATAATTTTTTGACGGTAAAAAAGAAGAGATGCAACATTTTAACAGGTAAAAGCACTTTTAGATGTTCGAAATGCTATTGACGGGTATTATTAGACTAAAGCCCTAGCATCAAATCGTGCATTTCCTTGTGCAGGAACGGCCACGTACAATCCTTTTGGTCAGTTTCATTTTGTATGCATTGTTAGATCCTATTGCCTCATCGATGATTTCTTGGTAAGTCTAAAACTTTAAGTAGTTCTTTCAAGGATACCATGTCTTCCCTCTTTGTTTCTTGGTGTATATATGAAGTATACCACTTTTTGATTTTCTGCGCAATTGGTTATAAACCGTTTCAGTACGTTCCTACAAAATTTGCTCTTGCAAATCGTCCCACCTACAAGAAAGGTGACATGATTATTAGAGATGAAAGGGAAAGATCGTGGAAGGTTAAGTTGTGTTCTTTTGGCGATAGTGTTTGTATCAAAGGTGGATGGCATGAATTTTGCGATGCAAATTGCTTAAAGGAAGGAGATTGCATAATGTTTGAGGTTGTTTCAAATGGGAAAAAAACAATATGGAAATATAATGGTAAGTTTCCTCATTCAAGCAAAATTTTAATGTTCAATCATCTTATATTAAGCCTTGGAAATAGACTCTGGTAGAAAAGCAAGGTAAGGCTGCGTTCAATAAACCCTTGTGGTCAGGTCCTTCCCCGGGACCCTGCGCATAGCGGGAGCTTTAATGCACTAGGCTTGCCCCTCCGATCATCTTATATTCACATAAGCTATGACTCAATTCCGTATACATCATGGATGAAGCTAGTATGATTGTATATATGGTGTCTCTGCACAAGCAAAGTTTGTGTTGTTGCTAAGAGGAAGGAAACATTTTGTTAGATTAGTTTCTCTTCGTACTTGATTCTTACAGTTGTATGCTATGTTGCTCAGGCGCTTTACAAAGTTGATCGATGCCTGTTAGATCCTCCAAAAATAGTGTACTTTTTTAGAATCCGACACAAGTTCATTAGACTTTTTTGCTTCATCTACTTGGACTTCTATGATTTTTTCTTTGTAAGATTTAGGAACTTGCTATGCAATATATTGATACTTAATTACAGCAACAACATATCCGGTTTAATTCCACAAGTAGGATTTGGAAAGAGTAGCGTGTACGTAAACCGTATCCCTACTTTTAAAAGGTAGTGAAGTTGTTTCTGATACTCATATTGATACTTGATTATAGGTAAATTTTCTGTGAAGGATGCCAAGCATCACAGAAGCCGGTTGACAAGATAATATGAAGAAGTTGGTGATGGGCAAGCATTGAAGCAAGTGAATGTAATGGTTTTGGATCTTGTACATTTTGCCTATGATGTTGCTCGGACTCTTCAAAAATTGGTGATGAGTGTGTGTTGGATCTTTTAAAAGTAGTGCATTTTTGGAGGATCCAACATAAGTGCGGCAACATTTTTGGGGAGTTGGAACAAACGTAACATTTTTCTATGTATAAAATATGTTGGTGCTTTCTCCGTTTCATTTTACCTGGCCCTTGTACTAAAAATATTTTTTTTTTACTTGTTCGAAGGGCAATTATTGCAAAAAGCATCTCGCGTTCACATACTCTAGACTTCTAGTGATTGCTTCCCCGGCTTGAACCTTAAAAGTGGCCTCAATTTAATTTTTCACTTCTTATAATATTATCATATAGTTCCTAATTGTTTTTACAGATACAAAATATAATTTACAATATATCCAAAAAGAAAAGTAGTTTTAATTTTTTTCTTTCTTACTTTTTCTTTTTTTGCATTCATATTTTTTTTATTTCTCATATTTTTACACTAAAGAATAAAAGAACAAAAATAAAATAAGAACAAAAAACTCAAATAATGATAATTAAAGAAGTCAATCATATATATTCTGATTAATCTTTTTTTAAAATAAAAAGTAAAAAAAATAAATTTATTAGGATTGCGATGGAGTATTAAGTATTCTTTGATCATAAATTAAAAATTTTGAGTTTTGAATATTTTTAGATATGAAATTGTCTTTATTAAAAGAGAAGAAAAAGTCATTTGCTTTACAAAGTCCACTGCCTTGAAAAGTTGTCAACATTTCCGTAAAATGGGACAGAGGAATTATATGTCATGAATCATTTCTTGATAATAATTCATTTCTCTATTTATCATTCCTTTCTTTGTGGGGCCATTGATAATTTTACCTCCTTTTTAGTTAATTTTTAAATCAAAATCAAATATTACTTAGCATATTTGGTTATAATTCTTAAATTACTTGATCATCTATTACACAATTGCTTAAATGATGCAATAATTTTTATTCAAACTTCATATAATTATGATTACTTTAATTAACTGTTACAAATCTGTCTGCATCGTCTCATTGAAAGAATTTGAAACTTAATTTATCGATACTTATATCTGCCATAAGGTGCAAAATCGACATAATAAAAGAAATAAGCACACGTACGATTCAATGAAAAATCTTGAATTTATCGCGAGAGAAATTAAATTAAACTTACAAGGATTATTTCGTATTAGCATGCCGAAGTTTTTGAATTAGGTGTTGGGGTTGAATCCTGCATTAGGTGTCAAAGTGGGGGTTTCATGTTGGGCATCAACAAATCAGTTTTTGAATCAAGAGTCGAGGTTGGGTCCCAGTAAGTTTTTAATCAATCGTCAAAGTCGAGTTTCATGATCGATGGATCTTGTATTAGGTCTCGAAATGAGAGTTGGAGCCAGGCCCTAAGTTGGAATTCGCAATCGTACCATAATTAAACAGGCAAAATATGCATCTCCAAATATGAGTACCATAATTAATCTTTTTTTTTTCTTGACAATTAAAATATATTAAATATTTTGAGATAGACTAAAATTGTTCATTTTAGAATTGAAATTAATTATGCAAAAATATGTTTTAAGGAAAAGTATAATAAATTGCTATTGATATTTTACCTGACAAAAACTTATGAAGAATAACATGAGAAAGCACAAGAACACATTTAGTTTTTCCATTTTTTTTTCTTCTGCTTATGACTTAAGCACAAGAACTTAAGCCTCTCTACTTAGGTAGTGGTAAGGTCTGTGTACATTCTATCCTCCCCAGATTTCACTTGTGAAATTTTACTGTGTATGTTATTGTTGTTTATGACTTGAAAATGTGAGTTAAACTAGCATTTGAATCCAATAGTAACTGGGTAATACTATTAATTGTTATTTTATCCTCTAATAGTTTTATGGTCAAACTATCTTTAATGTGGCTTAAGTTGGTTTGACAATTGGTTTCCTCAACAAGAAATTAAAGCTTAGATACGTCTCGACAATAGAATTTGTATTGAAAAAAAAAATTAATTAAAAAACATCGAAAAAATAAATAAATAATACAATTCAAAAGAAAATTAAAAAAAAAAAGTTAAAGAAACATGGGAGCAAAATAATAATGGCAAACGACCTCAAAAAGACGGGGTTTTAATCTAGGATGGGTGAAAAGGACTAGAATACTCTTACTTTTTAAAATTAAATGTCAAGTAGCGCAATGGAGCAAGTCCGCAATGCATATTTGTTCCACTTCAGTTCATTTTTTTATTGAAAACTTATAACGCGTTCAAAAACTGTTTTCCTATAAAATAACACATAAATCGCATTTGTCAAATGCGTTTTATGTGTATTTTATTTAAAACACAGTTGTCCAGTGCATTTTATGAACAAAATTCAAAAATGAATTATCATAGAGCAGGTCCGAAATGTGGACTTGTCGCGTACCTTTTTGGTTTGGTAATTTTGCTCCAAAAAATTATCTTTTAATCCGGTTGGCCTAAAATTCAAAGGAGATCACTTTCACATACAACTTTTTGCCCTGATTGATATTTCGGCCTGAAATTTGCTAAAAAATTTTGAGAAAATACATTATGCAAGCAATCTTTTACCTAGGAATATTTTGATAATTTTTCAAGGTGTAACATCTAATTTACTTGAGCCCACGAGAGGAAAGTACCTAGTGATCGTAAGTGAGGTTAACCTGAGCTACATTCTAAGTTTCAGAGGAGAGGAATGAGATGCTTCTAAGAAGGACTGAGAGGTGAATTAGAAGTTACTTAACTCACTAGATTTTGTATGTATTGAACAAATGATTAACCCGAGAGCGTAACATCTGATGAGTTGTTGGTCATGAAGAACATAATCCTAGCTTAGTTCTCATTGTATACACTCCTAGTTGTTACACTAGTTCTGTTCACTGACTCTTGTTACTTATTACAACCACCACCACCATCACCAACATTTTAGGGAAGTAGTGACTTCAATTGAAAAGTAATAGCTGATAGAGTTATCTTTGTAAGTAAATATAGAGCAATAGCGTAGCGGAATAATAGATCGATATATCTCCCACAAGTGGGGTCTGTGAAGGGTAAAATATATGCATACCTTACCACTACCTTATAGAGATAGAAAGACTGTTTACGAAAGATCCTCGTCTCAAAAATATCAAGCCCCAAAAGTAAAAGATACTAGAGATGAAAAAGAAAATCGACTAAAGTGGAAAACAAATGATAATATATAAGTACAATAAAAATAGCAAATACAAGTCTAAAAAACCAACACAAAATATAATAACACGACTAATCTCTTGCGAAACGTCAAGAAAATTTAGAAATCTTAGCTTCAAATATAGTAGAAATCATGCCTAAAAACCTATATCAGACCCCAAAATTAAATAGACAAAATATGCATCTCCAAATATGTGTACCATAATTAAATCTGTTTTTCTTCATCACAATTAAACTTTATAAAATATTTAAAAGAGACTAAAAATGTTCATTTTAGAATTGAAATTATGCAAAAATATATTTAAAGAATTATAATAAATTGTTGTTGATATTTTACCTGGCAAAAACTTATGAAGAATAATATGAGAGAGCACAAGAACACATTTATTGTTTTTTTTTTCTTTTTGTAATTTTCTTATGACTAGAAAATGAGAAGTTATATGAGTTAAATAGCATGGTTTATCATTTGAATCCAATATTAATTGGGTAATACTACTAATTGTTTTTTTCCACTAATTGTTTTATGGGAAAAACTATTTTAATGTGTTTTAAGTTGGTTTTAACATTGGTTTCCTAGAAAATAAAATTTGCCATTGAAGAAATAATAATCAAGAATATTGGAAAAATATTGCAATAGTCGTAGTCAATATTTATATTATTATAAAAGTATGAATATAAATGTTGATTGATCAAAAAATATTTACTAAAATTTGATTTACTTATTTGTCCTTTTAAGTTAAAATTTTCTCCATATAAAAAATTACTAATGGTTATGAATATAATTTTGTACTTGGTCTAAAACAAAACATATTTCTATTAGGACTAAGTTTATTGCAGGATACATATTATCCTATTAATAATAGGAGCTTAACATTAAATTTATTTCAAGTAAACTATGAGTGGGGAATTTCTACATGTTTTATAATATTGGTTGACCAAATATCCATTAAATATTGAACGACTTTTACATAGTGAGTAAATATTTAATAATTATAACTTCGATTAATTTCAAAGTCGTACATATTTATATGATAACTAAATAATAACTATTTTAAAAAATAGTAAATGATAATTTTTTCTATTGTAGAAAAATAATAAATGATAATTTCATCTATTATAGAGTTTTTTCAATTTAGGACAAAATATACAATCAATAATTCAATGAAATAAAACTCATCTTTGTATAAGTTTACATAATTTTGTATAACAGTGTATAAACACCTCTTGCACATTATTATACGCATTTATGTGAAGTTTATGCATTATTTATGGTAAGTGTGTAATAATATTGTATATCGTGTAGATTATTGCTGTCAATTTTTTTCCTTTTTTTGACTATAATGGGGTAAATTAAAAATATGATTATATAAATATAATACATTGTATTGAGTTGTATATTTTAAAGAAATTTTCCAAAAAGAATTCTTAAAAACTTGATCAAACATTTCAAATCTAGCCAGAGTACAACAACAATACAACATGCTCAGTGAAATCTCACAAAGTTGGATCTAGAAGAGTAAAGTATACGCAGATATTATCACTATTTCATGAACATACAAAGGTTGTTTCAAAAAATTCTTGGCTTAAAAACATCCACCCCAAATAATAGAAAGCAATAGATATATAGTAACGACTAAAACGAAGAGCAATATCAATTATATAAGAAAAATAGTAAAATAATAAAGAACAATAACAATATAAGTATAATGACATGATTAATTCTATTACATACCTAAAACTATCACAAGACAAAATAATATTCTACTCTTACTAACTTTGTATCCTAATACTATGAGCGAATTCAGGTGACTTCGAGAGAATTCATCCAAACTTCCTTCATTAAAAAATTATACTATATATATATAAGATCGAAATCTAATTTTATGCGAATATATATTCAAATGTACCCCTTTGAAAATAAATGAAAATTTTAGCTTAGTGGATAAAAGGTCGAAGAATTGCTCTTCCTATACGCAACAAGTATTTTTCCCTTCTGATGCAAAATTTAGTCATATTTTTTATTTATCATCATTTATAGCAATATATAATAATATTATAATAAATCTGCATTTGTATTAAAAGTGCATCATGCATTCAATATAAATATATTATAACTGTTTAGTTAAAATAATTTTTAATTGCTACAAATGATAAATATTTTCTTAATCTAGCATATCTATTTAAGTTCCCTTCTTTTATTTTGTCATCTTTTTTTTTTTGAAAAAAAAAATTATTAGATACAAGTTTTTTTTATTCTTTTTATATCTATTACTTATTTAAAGAAAAGAAAGGGAAAACAAGTGCACTACAGAATCCTCAAGACTCTACTAGACTCGACTTGTACACACGTGAAACCTATGAACCTATGCTCTGATACCAACTGTCACGACCCGAAATTTCAGGCGTGATGACACTCACCTAACCCACCAAGGCGAGTCAGCCTAACACTTATTAATCCAAACTTAATAATAATTGCGGAAGATGAATAGACTAATACAATAGTTAATCATATGAATATTGATTACAACTATCCCAAGGACTGGAACTAACTTAAAGTAAAATAATGAAGAACCAAGAAACTCCTTAACACCTAACCACATATCGCTAGACTACAAACCTGCACTCAAAAAAGTTCCAGCACAATATATATATATCATATGTAGAAAATTACTAGAATATAAATATAGTCATCACTTAACATCAGGCCTCTAAGGGTCATAATCTCACAACCATTCTGCAGCATAATAATTCATAACCTTCACGATTACACTATCCAAAATTCTATTATCAAAGC
>BAUE01099213.1:0-10331 GCA_000787875.1 Solanum virginianum | reverse complement strand
ACACCCCCTCGGGTGTTAGTCACGACCCGTAAATTGGGTCGTGACAGTTGGATTGCACTCTATCATTCCAAATTTCCTCAACAAGTCTTTGAAATACTTTTGCTAGTGAAGAAAAATTCCTTTATGAGTATGATCAATCCCAGACCAAGAAAATGATTAAGTTATCCAAGTTCTTTTCATATGAAATCGGACAGATAAATTTTCCTTGGTTTAGAGAATTTCTTCTTCATTATCAGCAGTTACAATCAAATTGTCGACATATACCAGCATTGTAGCTAGCTTGCCTCCATTGACTTTAACAAACAAACATGAATCTATAGATGTAATTAAACTACTTTGAGTTAAAATTTAGCAACTTCGTCGTACCAAGCCATTGGTGATTACTTTAATCCATAAAGAGCCTTCCTTAACTTACAAACTTCCCCAGGATTTTCTTTGTTCTAGAAACCCATTGGTTGATCCATGTAAATCTCTCGATCACGTACCCATGTAGAAATGCATTTTTAACATCCAGCTGCCACAAATTCCAATATTTGCTAGCAGGAAGTGCAAGATTCACACAGTTGTAAACTTTGCTACTGGACTGAAAGTTTCATCATATTCCAAACAATATTCTTGAGTAAATCCCCAAGTTACCAAATGAGCTTTATGGCTCTCTATCAACTCATCTGTGCGACGTTTTATTTTATAAACCTATCTGTATGATATAGGCTTCACATCTTTTTGCTTCGGCACAAGTTCCCAAGTTTGAGTTTGTTCTAATACAGCAATCTCCTCCTTCATCGCTCTATTCCACGCTATGACTTGAGATACTTCTTCAAAGCTTTCAGGTTCTTTTCCAGATTCATCTTCTACTATTGCTATATTGGAATATTTGGTGTTTTGCCAGTGAATCTGTTCTGACCTTCTTGTTTGAGAATGCGAAGTAGCTGGTACTTCTCAGTTACTTAACTCACTGCCTTCACATGGTGGCTGGTGAACAACTAATTCCTTGAAATCAGTTTCACCTCATTCAAAATTAGCATCATCATTTGATCGAAAATAAGCAATTTCTAACTTATTTTTCAAATCAGTTTGCTCCGGTAATATCTCCTTTCCACATACCACCATGAAGAGGTTTTATTAAATACAACATCCTTTGATGTATAACACTTTCCAATTGTAGGGTCACAACATGTCCACCGTTTTCTCTGATTATCGTAGACTACAAAAACATATCTAATATCTTTCTTGTCCATTTTGCAATGCAATTGGGCAGGTACAAAAACATAGCAAACATATCCAAACAAACAAAAATAACTGATAATAGCCTTCATATTCCATAACTTCTCAAAAGGTGAAAGAAAACATAACCTTTATTGAAGAAGTCTATTGGTGACATACACTGCGGTCCTCGTTGCTTCAGCACAAAATCTTCATGAAACATTCTTATTTCTGCTAAATGCCTATTTTTCCTCTCAGCGGTGCCATTTTGCTGTGGCGTGTAAGCACAAGTATGTTTATGATGGATTCTGCATTCCCTTAGGCACTGAGTGAATTCAGCTGAGTTGTATTCCCCTTCATTATCTATTCTTAAACAATAAATTTACTTGCCCACTTCCCCCTCAACCGTTTCCTTAAATTCTTTAAACTTATAAAAAGAATCAGATTTTTCTTTCATAAGAAAAACCCAAACACACCTATAGAAATAATCGATAAAGGTTATCACGTACTTCATTCCACCAATTGATGACTGCTTGATGGGTCCAAACACATTAGGGTGAACTCATCGTAGTGGTTCATCAGCTTTAAAATTAGAGTCTTCAAACAGTAACTAATGAGCTTTACCATATGGCATCCTGAACAAATGATGTATGTTCTTACTTTAAATTGAGGAAGACCCTTGATCATTTAATTCTTCATCATCAAGCATAGCTTGGTATAACTCACATGGCCCAATCTTGTATTCCACAAATCAGAAGTCTCATTATTTTTCATCCTTTCTATATATGCAAACTTGGCAGATATCACATAGACTGACTCTAATCAAAGCCCCTTCATAATTCAATTTTGTAAGTTCTTGGGATCCTGATATATCTTCACGTCATCAGAACCAAATAGAACATAGTTTCCTGATGTTGTTAATTGTGTTACTGAAAGTAAGTTTTTCTTTATACATGAAACATGATAGACATTTTGAAGTGATATTTGATTGGCCCCTTGTTGAAGAGAAATTGTCATTTTACCAATATGAGCTATAGGTAACCTTGAATTGTTGGCTGTCACCACAACATAGCTACCCTTATACACTGATGGGTCCTACAACATTTGCTTATCACTTGTCATACAATTATCATAACCCAAATCAATGATCCAGTCATTCTCATGATCAATTGATTAGATATTGTCACTGTAAGTGCTAAATCCTCCTCTTCTATAGAAAAAAATGCTTTAGCATCCCAAATATCTTCACTTTTGTCATTTGAATTTGAGGTAGAAGAATTACTTTCTATAGGCTATTTTTGGAACCAACAGACCTTTTCCATATGACCCTTCTTCCCACAATTGTAACACTTCCGTTCGAATCTTTTGTCACTCCTGTGATTCTTTGGATCTCTTCTTGAGCGAAAATTTCCATCTCCCTAAAAATTTATCTTCTTAGACTCACCAGTAGCATGATGCTTAATGTTCTTGCTTTTGTTGGTGTAGAGTGCATCTTTCTCATTCTTCACCAAGAGTCATGCATTTGCTTTGCCATGGCTTATTGACCAACAAGCAGATTTTTAAACTCATCAAGTGATGGCTTATTTGGCCATCCCTGTACAGCAATAACAAAATCTTTGTATTCAGGTCTTAAACCATGGGTAATAATTCTTTTTACCCTAGTTTTGTAACACCCCCTAATTCTTTTCACCTACTCTAAGTAGATGCACTGAGAAAGGTTGCTAGAAGAGAAAACTATGAGGGGCACGTATGGTCCATAGAATGATCTACGACATGTAGAAGAGGCCTTGTAAAAGATGATTTGGGGAAATTTCCTAATTTTGAGGCCCATGCACAAGACGACATATGGCCCATAAAATATGCCATGGCTGTGTAGATTGGTTTCGTCAGTTGGTGATCCCAAAATCAACTTTTTAGTATCTTTAGTTATGAGGTATCAGACAACTCATAGAAACATTTAGGCTCGTGGAAGAGGATTTGTGAATTCTATGATAAATTCTAGTAACTCAAACTACTGGTCCCCTTATCTACGAGAGGTCATCTGCGACACGATGAACGATCTACAACCCATAAATAGGGTTTTGTAGAACCTATCGATAATTTTTAAAAAGGGTATTTTTGTCTATTCATATCCCTTTTAATCAAATCCTTAGCTATTTTAGTCTTAAATAAAGTCTTAGAATAGAACCCTAAGTGTATTTTAACCATTTTTTTCGCTTAGAGATTTCTTGAGACCATTAGAGAAGGGAGAAGTGTTAGGGTTCCTAGCCTAAAACACGAAGATTGATTGATGTTTGATTGTTTCTTCTATTTTCAGGTATGTATGGCTTATTAAAAAGTTGGACTACATTCGTTCACACGCCCTACCACCTACTTGAGTCGAAAATTGAGAATAAGAGTTGAGTTTGCAAATCCTATTATTCAAATACTGAATTGTCTGCATTTACTTTGAGTTCTCATGACTATGAACTAAAAAATGGATGCATTACACTGTTGTTGATAGGAGGTTGAAGTGTAAATTTTGTGCATTGACATTATGAACCCAAATTGAATGATATTATAAAACCTATATACACAGATTGAGTTGAGATTTGAGTTTGGTTATCTGAGTTGAGTAAGTTGAGCATGAGGAGTATATAGTATCATGGCTGTATATCCATTGATGTTATTTTCTTGCATTCCATGATAAGTCTAATTTATATACTCTGAATGATCATTGGGATCTGAGTAGAGTTTGATTGGGTTGATGATACACTGAGATGAGTTGAGCTAAGGTAACCCAATGAGGTTGACATTTGAGTTGACTGATTGAGTACTCCTGAGATTTGAGTTGATTGATAAGTTGAACATGTTTTAGTATTGGGAGAATTATTGAGCACCGAGCTGGGAGAGATTAAATAACTAACCTAACCCACATAAATTTGTTGCCAGTGTAGGATAGTCGTACAACATGTTCTGGAGACTCTTGTCCCAAAAGATGGACATTTACTATGGATCCATGAGAGATTTGATCGTCCTTTACCTTGGCAAGTTTAGGATAGGCGTGGCAACGCGACCGTCTTTCATTATGCATCACCCAACTAAAGGTGATGGGGTTGGATGTTAGTTAAGAGAAACTCCTAAGCAAACATTGATTGAGCATGATATTTTTAAACTGAGTTTAATACTACTGAGTCTATTTTAAAAGCATGATTTTATTAAAACTTGCATAAATATTGAGTTGAGTGTGAGTCTTTTGAGTTGAGGTGAGTGAGTTGAGTTTACTTTCTTGAACTATTTTAAATATTAGTATATTCTATGTACTGATGTCTATTGGGACTTGTATCATTTCATGATATAGATATAAGTGATATAGGACTTCATCCTACGTATCATTGAGGTCTAGTTCAGTGTATTTCCAGAGTTGGTGAGCCCTTCCTTGCTTTCTGGAGGAGCCAGTTTGCTCGATTTCGATTCAGTATTATTTTATTTCTCTGATTTAGGGTATCCATGGCTATTCATGGTACCATCATGATTATTGAGTGGAGGCTTCATAGATATTGAGTAGAAGATTTGTAAGTATCACTTATTTCCAAATTTATTGAATGGAAATTATATTTTATCAGAGTTATATTAACCATATAATGTTCTATTTTATTTGAATATTTTATTTCGCTATAGAGTTGATGTGATGATAAGGATAGGTGGTTTTCTTTGGGAATCAACAATAGTTCTTCAAGTGTCGGCCACACCTAGGGTACCTTCCTGGAGAGTGACAAACTTAGTATAAGTATAGAGTTCAAGGGTCCTAGAGAGTCTATGAAGTCGTGCCTAGTAGAGTCTTATTTATGGTTGCGTAGTGCACCATACTTTATAAGCATGAGGCTATAGGACACTAGGAATTGTTACACTTTCTTGTATACTGAGTTTGTGCGATGGAGTTGAAACTCTATAAAGCTCCATTCTAACACGTGTGTTATGCGCTTGCAGATCATGCCTCATAAACATACTATGATCTAAAGGAATGCTTCAACCAACAATGTTGGGAATCCAACTTCAGAGGTGCTTACTCAGATAGAAATGAGGGGTTGAGGTCGACCGATAAGAGCTACTAGTATTCCCAAGACATCTGCTGCTGCACCTGCTCCTACCACAGAGGCTGACTTCAGAGGAGCTATGACCATGCTGACACAGTTGGTAGCCGGCCATAAAGGGAACTAAATTCATAGACTCCTAGTTCTAGCTCTTAAGAGCCAACAGCTGCCACCATACTGAGAGACTTCCTGAGGATGAACCCACCAGTCTTCACTAGGTCGAATATTGAGGAGGACCCGCAGAACATTATTGATGAGATATGGAAGGTGTTGAAAGCCATGCATATGACTGGGATAGAGGGAGTTGAGCTTGTTGCTTATCCGCTCAAACATATGTTTGCTATAATCAGAGGAAAGAGAGTTGATGTGTGGATGTTAAGCATACTGTTTGGGATTAGTTCGAGAGTATATTTCTTAATCAGTTCTTTCCCCTGGAGTTGAGAGAGGCTAAGATTAAAGAATTCATGAATCTGAAACAAGAGAGACTGACTATTAAAGAATATAGCTTGAAATTAATCCAGTTATCCAGATATATGCTAGAGATTGTCCAAGATATAAGAGCGAGGATAAGGAAATTCATATCTGATTTGGGTCGACATGTGAAAAAGGAGTGCTAAGTGGCACTTTTGATCCCGAATATGGACATTTCTAGACTTGTGGTCTATGCCTAGTAAACTAAGGAGGATAATTAGAGAGATAGAGGAGCATCTGAGCAAGAAGGCCAAGTCAACAGGGCCTGAGCCCTATCAAACTAAGTAGGGTAAAGGAGATAAGTCTTACTTCCAAAAGAGGTCCTCTAGCTATACATAATCTTCACCCAGCGCACCAGATCTAAGCCCTAAGTATGGAAAAAAGTCCCAAGGTCAGCCAAACATTAGGGCATAGGGTTCACAGTCTTTTGCACTAAAAGGAAGCCACATTGTGGGGAATGTGGCAGGATGCACCTAGGAGAATATAGAGATGGAGAGAATTGTTGCTACAAGTGTGGCTAGTCAGGCCATTTTCAAAGGAGTGCCCAATGTGGGGCAATAATGTAACACCCCACACCTTACAATACTAGTACTATGCAAATGAAACATGATATGGCTTGGTCAAATTGGCGCATTTTTTTAAAGTGCTTGAATCTCATTTTAGAGGGCAATATGTGTGTCTAATGCGGAAGAGGGTCGAGTGTAAATACGTTTTAAGTCAAATTGAGGGGATCATTACCCTAAACAAAGAGAGATAATTGAGGTGCTTGTAGGACTCAGGAAGCTAGCAGGTGAGTCACCTACTTGCTTAGGTTAAATTTGCTAGCTAAACGAAGACGAGGCCTGAAGTTGAAATTGTCCAAGTCCAATTATGGATAAAATTAAGGGTGTAACTTTAGCCCATGTTTTAGCTTTGTAAATGGACTATACTTACAGCCCAATATAAATAATAAAAAGGTCCAAAATACATCACAAACCACTTAACTAATTGGGCCCAAACTAAGTGAAGAGGAATTTGGAAAATGGGCTGCCAAGGCACATCAACTTGGAGACCCATTTAGACCCAAGTGTAAGGGCCACACTGCTGTATTACTAGCTTGCTTATATATGATAATATGCAGTCAAAAGCTCAAGGCAAAGTCGGCCAAAGTGAGCCTTTAAAAGGGCTCAAAAATAGCACCTTAATTCATTTCACTTTGGAGCAAGTTTTAGCTTTCCAAAAAAAAAAAACTCTTTTCTCTCTTTACTTCACTTCACAAGGTAGCAAAACAACCTCTAGTGTTCTTTGAGAAGCCCTACATCTTGGAGGCTAAGTCAAGCAAGTTTACTTATGTGTTTAGTATGGTTTTCTTATGTAAAACAAGATGATAAGTTAACTATACCCTTGCTGAAATTGTTGGACAGCATGTGTTCCCAAAAGTTGTTGTACATTTTTCTTTTTTATTTGGAAGCTTATCTCTTTTTGGTTGGATTTATTATGAAGGGAGGCTATTTTTCTTAATGTGTAATGGTTTTATAATGATGTATAAGGGTTGCTGCACCATTTTTACAGTCCGCGAAAGTGAGTTCTTGTGTGATATCGTAATTGTGCTCGTAATAGGAACTTGTGGGTGATTGATTGAGGACTATGGTCTCATGTCCTCAACTTATTTTGAGGAATGTTTTTGAACTATTTTAAGGCTGGTTGTATGTGTATATATGGTGGGGACTATTTGGTTAAAGTTGGAATAGGTTTGGAATTGTTGACGTCAAAATGTAGCGAAGGGGTGTGTTATGCCGCCCATTTGTATGTTGTGTAGAGTTGTTATGTTTTGTACTTTGTCGACTATTATAAGGCTGATATGGCACTAAAACAGGCTGCACATGATATGTATTAGAAAATACAATTAGAGGAGGAAAGGTTGAAAGAATACGCTCGGGTTTATAACTATACAACTGCCTATGTGATGTTTTATTATGAGTTTAGGCTGCCAAGATGTGTCTATTGGCTGCTAATGCTAGTTTTATCACCTACTGTATTGTAGATAAATATTTGGAGGAAGGTAAGGTTATCTTGAGTAATATCAAGGTCGTACAATGAGATATGTAAGGCTACTTTATCCCGAAGAATCACCTAGCCAGGGTCGATCCTATCATGAGGGGTAGCCCAAGGGGTTAAAGGAAAAACCTAGCCAGGTCTAATCCCAATATGGATTTACCACTGATCAGCTGGTCATTTGTATTACATGTTAGGTTATATGGTAAAGGTAAAGTAATAAAAAGAACATAAAGTACATGTTCCCATAGTATCACTATAGGTGATCTCTTATCCTACACTAGTGCATAGTTTTATTTTGAGTTGTTACTTAAAGTACATGATCCCACAGTATATCTAAAGGTGGTCTCTTATCCTACATTAGTGCATAGTTTCATTTGAGTTGTTACTTCATATATAGTATTTCTTGCCTTATATATTCAGTACATTATCTCATACTGACGTCCCTTACAGGGGACCTGTATTTCATGCTGTAGGTAGAGGTGCTAGTAGATCTCCCCAGTAGAAGTACAGGATATCCAGCTGTGGTTACCAAGCTCCAGGTTGCTTCAGAGCTTTGCGTGTTTGGAGCTTATTTTTTGTGTTGCACAGCTAGTCGAGGCAGGGCCTATCCCGACCCTTATCAGATACTTTTCTTTTTCTAGAGGCTTTGTAGACTATGTAAATTGAAGTGTGGTTATGTCTTGTACTTTAGACAACGTGGCCCCAACTACCTAGTCATATGCATTTCCTTTTGGCTTGTTATTACTGTTTACTTTCTTAAAGGCATGTTGGATGTAGGAACCCCTTATAATATGTATAGAAAGCACATAGATACAAGTTAGTTCTCCCGAGCCTTATCGACAACGGGTGCCAGTCCATCTTAATGAGAGTGCATCTCAAAGGCATACTGAAGGTGGAATTCCTTATAATACATATTGAAAGCGCATGGATACAAGTTGGTTCTCCCGGGCCTTATCGGTAACGGGTGCCAGTCCGTCTTAACGGGATTTGAGGCGTGACAAAAGTGGTATCTGAGCGGGTCATCCTAGGGAGTCTACAAAGCCGTATCTATGTATACAGGAAGAACAAAGGTAAAAGGAAGGAAGTAGAAGTGGTGGTTGGTTTAGCTAGTCAGGTGAGACAATGAAATGAGGCTCAAGATAAGTCTCCATCACAACTATCTCGAACTCCTCCAGCTCCTGATGAACCCGAAAGTAGTGAAATTCTCCTAGAACCACCTATCGTTGCTACCATGCAGGATTTGAGAAATGTAGTCCAACTATTGACTCAGATAGTTTCTAGTCAAGGTCAAAGACAGGAAGGTCCAATTACAGGTGCACGTGGTGCGAATAGGGTAGCTGGTATATAGATACATGATTTTCTTAATTTGGACCCTCCATCATTCACTGGGTCAGATCCTAATGAAGATCCCCAAGACCTTTTTTATCAGATTTAGCGTACTTTAGATGTTATGCATGTGAGTGGTACATTCAAAGAGGCATTTCTTGATCATTACTTGCCATTAGAGATCCGAGAGGCCCGGGCAGATCAGTTCTTGAACCTTCATCAAGGGAATACGAGTGTGAGGGAGCATAGCCTTCAATTTAATTCCCTATCTAGGTATGCTCCTAATATAGTTGCCACTATGGCAGATAGAGTTCATCGAGATATGGATAGATTGGATATGTATCTTGTCAAAGATTGTACTATTGCTTCCTTTAACAAAGACATGGATATAGCAAGGATGCAAGCTTTTGCACAAAAATTGGAGGATCAAAGGCAAAGGAGAAGGACACAAGAGTTAGAAAGGGCACATTTCAAGAGGGTCAGATCTATAGGGCAGTTTACACCATCCCAAGGTGAGCTTAGGCCTCAGTTTTCTAATAGACTGCCTTGGCCATCATCCTCCTACGCTACAGCTAGTGCTCTACCATAACTTCAGGGGTCTAGAAGTGAGGGGTAAGGCACTCAGACAGCGAGATATTCAGTAGGTCAGCAAATGACCCCTACGCAGGCTTATAGATAGTATGGAAGAAGTCATTCAGGTATGTCATGTTTGGATAAATGCTTGTTATTGGTGTGGTGCACCAAGGCATATGATAAGAGACTGCCCGTTGAGATGTATGGGTGATATAGCACAACCTACTAGATCAATTGTTGTATCATCATCGTTAGTTTCTCCAATAGGTAGGGGTCAAGAAACACCTACAAGTTATGCTAGAGGTGTTAGAGGGGTAGCTAGCTTTAGCAAAGTCCAGAATCTAACTTATGCTCTGGGGAGTCGATAAAATTTAGAAGCTTCACCCGATGTGGTCATAGGTACATTGTCCATCTTTTCACATAATGTATATGCATTAATTGACCTTGGTTCTACACTATCATATATTACCCCACTAGTTGCTGGGAAGCTTAAGAGAACACCCAAATCATTGCACAAACCATTTGAAGTGTCCACACCAACCGATGAATCTATTATGGCTAGAAGGGTTTATAATGACTGTGTTAGTAACTGTTTGAGACCGTGACACATTGGCTGACCTTATTGAGCTAGAAATGGTAGAATTTGAT
>BAUE01099214.1:0-10328 GCA_000787875.1 Solanum virginianum | reverse complement strand
GTATGTAAGGCTATCTAAAAATCCTACTTTTGAAATTGTTCCATGTTCTTAGGATGAAATCTAGTCAAGGGCCAAGTCAGTCTCATTCCTGTGAAATACTGTGATACACTAAGGCTTTCTTATGCAAATTTTAGTTAACTATTGTTTTTATTCTCAAAATTCATGGTTGAGCATGTTTCATTTAGCCTTGAAGTTATTACAGTTACAAGAATTATATTTGCTAGAGAATTGTTTCCCCAACATGTTTTTACTTGCATTGAAGTATGATTAGCTTACTATAACCATTTACCCAGACTTAAATACTGTTGAAATAAGATTTCCTTAAGACTGCATCATGAAATAGGTCCAGAGTTTACAGAAAACATGTTGAGTCAAGGCTCTAAGCAACATATTTTCAACTACCTCTAAAGTGGGACATTCTCTTACAGTCATTGAGCACAGTGCATGTTTTGGGAGTAGTATTGAACACCGGGATGAGTTGATTTCAACAACTCCAACCCCATGAACTACATAGCCAGCGTAGGATAGGATTGTACCTTATGTACAATTTCTCATATGCCACTGAGATGGCCTAGTTTATATGGATCTACAACCTTCATCCCTCACCCCGACAAGGTGTGGGATGGCCTTGGCAACGTAGGTCAGTACGCTGTATCATCACGAAGCTCATAGTGATGGTTGTCGGATAGCGAAACTCCCCAAGTTAAAGTACACAGTATTTTCAGATACAGACAGAGTTGTATCTATTTATGTATGAAATTTGATTATTTTGTTATAATGCTTTAATTATGTTTTAACTTAATTTTGCATTAAATCAGTGACTTGAGCCTTTTACCCTGAGTTTTCCTGTTTTGGCTATTTTACATACCATACATTTCACGTACTGACATCTTTTGGGCCTGCATCATTTTACGATGCAAACACATATGACAGAGCTCCTCAGTATGCACTTCCCGGGTGATTCAGTATTCCTACTTAGCTAGTGGTGATCCTCTTTTGCAGCCAGAGGCTCGTAGATGTTATTTCTTTCATATTTCAGCTGTTTTTATGAGGTTTGAGGTAGCCTGACCTGTCACGGTACCCATTCTCTTGTCATGACTAATGGAGGCTTCATCGACTGGTAGACAGTGTTTAGTTACCCTTTCAGATTATTGACTTCACTAGTTGATTTGTTTCATTATGCTTTAGACATAAATCTATCATTGTGTTTACTTCCAGCTCCTTTGATTGTTTAAGTCTTTTGCTAAAAAGAGTAGCCAGGCCAAGTGGTTCACTCGGGGCCAGTAATGGTTTTTTCTGAACGCTGGCCACATCTAGGGTGCAGACTTGGGGTGTGACAGACCTGGTATTAGAGCATAGAGTTCAAGTGTCCTAGGGTGTCTATGAAGCCATGTCTAGTAAAGTCCTTATTATTGGTGTAAAGCTCACCACATTCATAATGGGGAGGCTACATGACATTAGCAAGTGTTGACCTTCTTTGGTATTCCATTTTGTGCTTCAGAGTTTAACTCTGATTAAATCTCTTCTAACTCGTGCGTTCACGTATTATTTCAGATCATGCCCCCAAGAAAAGCAGTTAGACGTCCTGCACAGTCTAGGGGTAGAGGATGCCCTGCTAGACCGAATGTGAATTGGGCTAAACCACAAGTTCTTGAGGGGCCAAGAGGCCTAACTATGCCTGTCCAGCAGCCACCATAGGCTGATATCTGTAATGCTAAACTCAGACAGGCCATTGAGACTCTGGCTTAAGCGTTGACAACACCAGGGGCTAGCATAGAGTGGGTAGACAGGATGCTCCCGACACTTCTAGGATTCCCAAATTCTTAAGGATGAACCCGTTAGAGTTCACGGGGTCGGCATTGAAGGAGTATCCTAAAAACTTCATCTGTGAGCCACAGAAAGTATTCCAGGTTATGCACGTGGCTGATATCGAATGTATGGAGTTAGCTACTTACCAGCTTAAGAGGGTGGCAAGAGAATGGTCTGATCAATAAAAAAAGAATAGAGGAGAAGGTACACCACTCGTAAGCCGAGCTGTGTTTGAGGAGGACTTCTTGGGTCATTTCTTCCTGCGAGACCTAAGGGAAGCGAAAGTAAGAGAATTTCTGAACATAAAGTAGGAATCTATAATTGTGCAAGAGTATATCCTTAAGTTCACTCAGCTTTCCCGCTATGCCCTGGATATGGTAGCTGATATGAGAAGCAGGATGAGTTTGTTCGTGGCTGGGCTCTCCCGAATGACTAATAAGGAAGGCAGGGCAGCCATGCTGATTGGAGATATAGACATAGCCAGATTAATAACATACATGCAGCAGGTTGAGGAGGAGAAGTTGAAGGATAGGGAGGAGTTTCGTAATAAGAGGGCTAGACATCTAGTCAGGAGATAGGGAAGAGAAGGATTGAAAATAGGAGTTGCCCACCTTTTCAGTCAGAGTCATTTAGGCCAACTACATCATCTGCAAGTGCACCTGCACCAAAGGTTCGACATGAACAAAAGTCCCAGAATTTTAGAGGCCAGGGAACCCAGTCATAAAGGAGTGTGGGTCAAGGATCTTCTCGCCATTCATTGTGTGGCAAGTGTGGTAAGTTCCATCTCGGAGAGTGTCTTGTGGGTACTAATGGTTGATTTAGGTGTGGACAGATGGGTCACTTCTTGAAGGAGTGCCTGATGGGAAGATAGAATCAGGGAGGCCATAGGGCTCAGTCATCTTCATCAGCACCAACAGGTAGAATGACTCCTCAGAGTACAACTTTAGGGGCAAGTAGAGGTGCAAACCGTCTGTATGCTATGGACAACCACCAGGATTAGGAAAATTAGCCAGATATAGTCACTGGTATGTTCAAAGTCTTTTCTGATGATGTTTATGCACTACTAGATCCAAGGGCTACTCTATCTTTTGTAACTCCTTACATAGCTATGAAGTTTGAAATCAGTCCTGAGCATCTTCTTGAGCCCTTTAGTGTATCCACTCTGGTGGGTGAGTCCATTCTAGCTCAAAGAGTCTATAGAGATTGTCCTATCTCATTCTATCATAAAGACATTTTAGCTGATCTACTCGAGTTAGATATAGTCGACTTTGATGTTATTCTAGGCATGGACTGGCTTTATGCTTGCTATGCTTCTATTGATTGTAGAACCAGAGTTGCCAAGTTTCAGTTTCCAAATGAGCTGGTCTTAGAATGGAAGGGCAGTTCAGTTGCACCTAAGGGTCATTTCATCTCATACCTTAAGGCTAGAAAGTTAATCTCAAAGGGGTGTATTTACCATATGGTCAGAGTTAGAGATTCCAGTGCTGAGACACTATCTCTCCAATCTATCCTAGTTGTAAACGAGTTTCCTAAAGTCTTTTCTAATGATTTACCTAGGATCCCTCCCGATAGGGAGATAGAATTTAGGATAGATGTCCTTCCAGATACCCAGCCCATATCAATTTCACCGTATGAAATGGCTCCAACAGAATTGAAAGAGTTAAAAGAGCAGCTAAAGGATCTTTTAGAAAAAGGTTTCATTAGACCTAGTATCTCTCCTTGGGTGTCCCAGTCCTATTCGTGCAGAAGAAGGGTGGTTCCCTTAGAATGTGCATAGACTACCATCAGTTAAACAAGGTCACTATAAAGACCAAGTATCCCCTCCCCAAAATTGATGACTTGTTTGACCAGCTCTAGGGTGCCACTTGTTTCTCTAAAATAGATCTCAGATCTGGCTATCATTAGTTGAAAGTTGGAGAAAGTGATATCCCAAAGACAGCTTTCAGAACTCGATATGGATACTATGAATTTTTGGTTATGTCATTTGGCCTGACCAATGCCCCTGCAACTTTCATCGACCTCATGAATAGAGTATTAAAGCAGTACCTAGATATGTTGTCATAGTGTTCATTGATGACATCCTAATCTACTCAAAAAATGTGGAGGAACATGCTGACTATCTTAGGATTGTCCTCCGGACCCTTCAAGATCATAAGTTGTATGCCAAGTTTTTCAAATGTGAATTTTGGTTAGCATCTGTGGCATTCCTGGGCCATATTTTATTGGAAGAAGGTATTAGAGTGGATTCCCAAAAGATTAAGGCAGTAAAGAACTGGCCAAGGCCCATAACTCCAACATAGATAAGAAGTTTCTTGGGTTTGGTTGATTATTAAGGCACTTTTAGAAGGTTTCTCATCTATATCAGCTCTGTTGACTAAGTTGACCCAGAAGAAGGTTAAATTCCAATGGTCAAAGGTTTGTGAGAAGAGTTTTCAAGAGCTGAAATCTAGGCTGACAACAGGTCCGATTTTATCCCTACCTGAGGGAACAGAGGGCTTTATTGTATACTGTGATGCTTCTAGAGTTGGCTTAGGTGTGTACTAATGCAAAGAGTCAAGGTGATAGCGTATGCCTCTAGACAACTTAAGACTTATGAGAAGAACTATCCAACTCATGATCTTGAGCTTGCTACTATGGTGTTTGCTCTTAAAACTTGAAGAAATTATCTCTATGGTGGGCATGTGGATGTTTTCTACCACAAGAGCTTGCAGTATGTATTCAGTCAGTAAGAGTTAAACCTAAGGCAGAGGAGATGGTTAGAGTTGCTAAAGGACTACGGCATGAGCATCCTCTATCACCTAGGAAAAGCTAATGTAGTTATTGATGCTCTTAGTAGGGTATCTATGGAAAGCATTGCTCATATTGAGGAGGAGAAGAGAGAGTTGGCCAAGGAGTGCATAGACTCGCATGGTTAGGGGTCCAGCTTGCTGATACAGATGAGGGAGGTATAAATGTTCTAAATGGGGCTGAGTCTTCATTAGTTATGGAGATGAAAGAAAAGCAAGATGGGGACCCCATTCTTCTCCAACTGAAAGAAGATGTCCAGAAGCAGAAAGTATTAGTTTTTGCAAAAGGGGGAGATGGGGTGCTAAAGTATCAAGGTAGATTGTGTGTTCCCGATTTGGATGGCCTTCGGGATAGGGAGATAGGGAAGAGAAGGATTGAAAATAGGAGTTGCCCACCTTTTCAGTCAGAGTCATTTAGGCCAACTACATCATCTGCAAGTGCACCTGCACCAAAGGTTCGACATGAACAAAAGTCCCAGAATTTTAGAGGCCAGGGAACCCAGTCATAAAGGAGTGTGGGTCAAGGATCTTCTCGCCATTCATTGTGTGGCAAGTGTGGTAAGTTCCATCTCGGAGAGTGTCTTGTGGGTACTAATGGTTGATTTAGGTGTGGACAGATGGGTCACTTCTTGAAGGAGTGCCTGATGGGAAGATAGAATCAGGGAGGCCATAGGGCTCAGTCATCTTCATCAGCACCAACAGGTAGAATGACTCCTCAGAGTACAACTTTAGGGGCAAGTAGAGGTGCAAACCGTCTGTATGCTATGGACAACCACCAGGATTAGGAAAATTAGCCAGATATAGTCACTGGTATGTTCAAAGTCTTTTCTGATGATGTTTATGCACTACTAGATCCAAGGGCTACTCTATCTTTTGTAACTCCTTACATAGCTATGAAGTTTGAAATCAGTCCTGAGCATCTTCTTGAGCCCTTTAGTGTATCCACTCTGGTGGGTGAGTCCATTCTAGCTCAAAGAGTCTATAGAGATTGTCCTATCTCATTCTATCATAAAGACATTTTAGCTGATCTACTCGAGTTAGATATAGTCGACTTTGATGTTATTCTAGGCATGGACTGGCTTTATGCTTGCTATGTTTGGAAGGAAAGGGAAGCTGAGTCCATGGTTTATCGGTCTTTATCAGATTATGAGAAGAATAGGTATGTTGCATATGAGTAGGAATTAACAACAAAACTGGGTGTTATACATCCAGTGTTTCATGTTTCCATGCTTAAGAAATGGTTGGGAGATCCCTCCCTGGTCATTCCTATTGAGAGTGTTGGGATAACAGATAGTTTGTCCTATAAAGAGGTTCCGATTCAAATTCTTGACTGCCAAATTCACAAATTGGGAACCAAAGATATTGTTTCGATTAAAGTGCTATGGAGAAATCAACTCATTGAGGAAGCTACATGGAAAGTAGAGGAAGATATGAAAGCAAAATACCTGCACTTGTTTGTGCCCCCCAATGAGGGTCTCGAAGGTAAAATTTCCACTCTTGATTTCGAAGATTTGCATTTATTTTAGTTGAACAACCTTGTATGCGTTGAGTTAATCCATGATATTGTTATCATTCGAGGATGAATGATCCCAAGGGGAGATATTGTAACACCCGGTGAAATTACCATAATAACCCTAGAGGAGAGACAGGTGTATAACGCATCTTTCCTTGCCCCGTTTGCGAATTCAAGACCGAATTTATGATAAACACAAAAAATAGAGTGGGACAATGATCTCGACCTAATTTTAGAGCAATTGAGTCAAAAAATAATTTTCTGTACTAAAATCTGAAATAGTGTGAGTACGCGTAAGGGCCGCGCGTGCCCTGGTGCGGACCCACACTTTTTTTTGAAAGTTTTTTATGGAAATTGGTAAACTCATTTGGAAAGTTTTTGACAAAAAATGCTATAGTACGCAACAGGTCCGTGTCGAAGTTAAAAAATTTTAAAATTTATCGAGGGGCATTCCAAACATTTCCCCACCCATCCTAAATCTATACCCTGTCATTTTAAGATTGTTTTAGCCCTAAAATCCTATAATCTACGCAATCCCTTTCATTTTCTTTACGAATACCATTCATAAACAATGGTTAGGGAAAGAAGAAGGGTTAGGGATTCCCTAATCTCTGCAAATTTCCAAGGAAACTCGCGCCCAAATATGTAAGGCTATCTAAAAATCCTACTTTTGAGGTTGTTCCATGTTCTTAGGATGAAATCTAGTCAAGGACCAAGTTAGTCTCATTCCATTGAAATACTGTGATACAATGAGGTTTTGTCATGCAAATTTTAGTGAACTATTGTTTTTATTCTCAAAATTCATAGTTGACCATGTTTCATTTAGCCTTGAAGTTATTACAGTTACAAGAATTATATCTGCTAGACAATTATTTCCCCAGCATGTTTTTACTTGCATTGAAGTATAATCAGCTTGCTATAAGCATTTGCCCAGACTTAAATACTATTGAATAAGATTTCCTTGAGACTGCATCATGAAATAGGTCCAGAAAAACTAGTTTACGAAAAACATGAAGAGTCAAGGCTCTAAGCAACATATTTTTAGCTACCCCTAAAGTGGGACATTCTCTTATAGTCATTGAGCACAGTGCATATCCTGGAAGTAGTATTGAGCACCGAGGTGGGTTGAGTTCAACAACTCTAACCTCATGAACTACGTAGCCAACGTAGGATAGGATTGTACTTTATGTAGAACTCTTCATGTGCCACTGAGATGGCCTAGTTTATATGGATCCACAAGCCTTCATCCCTCACCCCAGCATGGTGTGGGATAGCCTTGGCAATGTAGGCCAGTACATTGTATCATCATGAAGCTCATAGTGATGGTTGTCAATTAGAGAAACGCCTCAAGTTACAGTATGTAGTATTTCAGATACAGACAGTTGCATCTATTTACGCATGAAATCTGATTATTTTACTATAATGCTTTAATTATGTTTTAACTTAACTCTGCATTAAATTTGTCACTTGAGACTTTCACCCTGAGTTTTTCTATTTTAGCTATTTTACATATCGTATATTTCACGTACTGACGTTTTTGAGCCTGCATCATTTTACGATGTAGACACAGATAACAGAGCTCCTCAGTAGGCTCTTCCTAGGTGATTCAGTATTTCTACTTAGCCAGTGGTGAGCCCTCTTTGCAGCCAGAGGCTCGTAGATGTTATTTCTTTCATATTTCAATTGCTTTTGTTTAGTTTAGGGTAGTTGTGGTCTGTCATGGTACCCATTCTCTAGTCATGACTAATAGAGGCTTCATAGACTAGTAGATAGTGTTTAGTTTCCCTTTCAAATTGTTGACTTCTTCAGTTGATTTCTTTTATTATGCTTTAGACATGAATCCAGTGATTGTGTTTACTTCCAGCTCCTTTTATTGTTAAGTCTTTGCTGAACAGAGCAGCCAGGCCAAGTGGTTCGCTTAGGTCCAGTAATGATTACTGAGTGTCGGCCATGTCCAGGGTGCAGACTCGGGGCATGACAAGATTGAGCTTTATACAATTTTTTTAAAAAACAATTGAGATAAAATAGAATAAGCATAAAAATCATAAAATAATCAGCTTTTTTTCTTCATCCATAAATTAAAAAATTTAAAATAAGGCAGTTAGATTTTTCTTTTGTGTGTGTGTGTGTGTGTGAGAGAGAGAGAGAGAGAGAGAGAGAGAGAGAGAGAGAGAAATTAAAGCCATTTTCGGTGCCAACTTAGCTTCAATGACTGTGTGTGTGTGAGAGAGAGAGAGAGAGAGAGAGAGAGAGAGAGAGAGAGAAATTAAAGCCATTTTTTGAGTTTTCTCAATCAGAAAGCTGAAAAAGAAGAATCTGAAAATCTTAGGGAGAGAAAATTCAAAGAGAAAAGTGAGAGGGAGAGTGGCGAGAAAAAGTGGAGAAAGAGAGACAATACAGTAGATAAAAGTAAACCCTCATTTGATTATCTAATTTTCTAAAGAGCTTGTTATATAATTGTACAGACAATAAAAAGAATTTTCAACAAAAATAAACGTATGTATTAAGTAACGCATCGATACTATATAAATATTGTATAATTTTGTATATATATAATGTATAACTATGTATCATAGATGTATCTATATCCATACATATTGCCTATACAATATTATAACTGTAGCAGATCATCTTTCTCAATGAATTGATTATTATTTTTTGGAAAATCATTTTCCCCATTAGTTTTTAAAGATTATTGTTTAACTATTTTTCCTTTTACATTTCTGTCACGAACTAACCTATAGGCTGTGACTGGCACCCGATTAGGGCACCCGGACCGAGTTATCAAACAAAACTCAGATAAAAGTTACTATTCATTTTAGAAAAATTTTAACAGAGTTTCCTCTATTTTACTGACTAGCCACCTGAAACAGAAGATTTTTAGCGAACCAGGCAGACATATAACAGATATAGTTATGAATACGCGGGCCGACAAGGTCACCGCTGTGGTTAAACTGCCCCACAAACACATCATATGAACAGAATATCCAAACTGGTGGCTAAGTCACACATACACGACATATGTACATAATACACAGACTTTCTGATAGGACCCATACTCACAAGCTGTCCATAAACCTCTAATACAGACAAACCGAATCATAAGATGGGACAGGGCCCCGTCATACCCAAAATGAAAGTAATGCAAAGTAAGTGAATCAAAAGTAGCTGCGAGGTAAAAGAGCTCTTCAAACTACAAACTGAGGTCCTAAGCTAGAGGCCTGCTACCCTGTACGTCTGAACCTGCGAGCATGAAACGCAGCCCCCGAAGAAAGAGGATCAGTACAAGACGTACCGAATATGTAAAGCGTTTTGGGTGAGAAGATGATAGAGTAGAGGTTGTCTCCCAAGGGGGAGATGATCAGTACAAGACGTACCGAATATGTAAAGCGGAAAGCACAACATAATAAGTGTAGTAATCAATGGAAGTACCAGAATCAAACTCATGTGTAATATCAAGCAGACTATCTCTTTTGGATTTTTTTAAATGGATCACATAGGAGCATACCAGACCAGAAATGATGGCGACCTCTATCTCGCGCCATACCACAGTATCACACCAGAATATCTCTTGTTTTTAATTAACACTTGGCCAATCACACATCAACAAATGCTAGCTCCATACTCGCGCCATACCACAGTATCACACCAGAAAGTTTAATCCTGAAAGTCTCCAACATAATCACAAATGTAGAATGTGTGAGCCGGCGTCCCAGTACTCACAGACCCTAAGATAAATGTGGCTTAGAGCCACCAAACCAAAGGCCCAATCATACCAAACGCCACTAAGCAAAGCCGACCCTTGGGCCGGGATCCACAAGCCTTCATCCCTCACCCCAGCATGGTGTGGGATAGCCTTGGCAATGTAGGCCAGTACATTGTATCATCATGAAGCTCATAGTGATGGTTGTCTCCAACCAATTCCATAAATATATATATATATATATAGCTTAGTATGCACAAACATAACCGGCCTGGGTACCAGTGAACGAATTTACAGTAGCACGAACAAAATAGTGAGAAGCATATGTACAAAATCTTTATCAAATCTCGAGATAGTGTAAAAGACTTATCTGACGCTTGAAAGCAGATTAATAGGCGTACAAAGTTATTCCATAGTTATCAAATTGGAAACATGTTCTCATACGGAGTCAAAATAGTGTTTGTGTAAAATTCTTTTAAATTTATCAAATGCTTCATATACTTGTCATTACAGACTT
>BAUE01099258.1:0-10309 GCA_000787875.1 Solanum virginianum | reverse complement strand
CTCACCTCTGGATAACAGCCATGACTCGTACCAATTTGCTGCAACATCATGAAGCCGATAAGATGCTAGCTCTACAGATTCTACTTCAGATGCTCCAATTACTCTTAATGTCCGCTGCATCTGTCTCACAAACTCCTGAGGGTCTTCTGAAGGTTTGGACCCAAAGAATTCTGGTGTCCACATGCCAAGAAATCGCCGGCCCGAGAACTATCTCGACGGACTACCTGACTACTTCCATCTTCCTGCCTGTGGGCCTGACATGTAACAATCTGAGTTAGTAATTGTACTACCTCCCGTAGCTCCCCGACCTCTACGCCTTGCTGGGGAGTCGGAGGTTCAGGCACCCGAACTTCTAGAGCTGGTGGAGTAACTGAACTTGCTATCGGGAGTACTGTCATGACCCAACCCCGTGGGCTGTGACTAGTGCCCGAATTGGGCACCTGAGTCCAAATACTCAACCAAATTATAACCAATGTATTATTGTTACAAAAATTTCAACAAAGTTGCCTTTGTTCTACGGACTATCCAAACCCTGTACACAGAAAAGTCCCAGCCAACAGTACATATATATATATATATATATATATATATATATATATTCATACGGGTCGACAAGGTCACTGTTGCGGTTAAACCATCCAACATACATATCATACGTATATAGTTATACAAATTGTCTTAGCCCATATGCATAGGCGTCCACAGACCTCAAACAACACAAACAGAATCAAAAGACGGGACAGGGCCCCGTCGTACCCTCAAATGAATATAAATGCAAATTAGAGAAACTAGTATATATACCAAGTGTTTGCTCCGAAGCAAAAGGAGTACTTCAATCAGCCGTCAGAACTCCTAAGCTGAGGAATCACTACGTTGTACGTCGATACTTGTGGGCATGAAACGCAGCCCCCGAAGCAAAGGGGGGTCAGTATGAAATACGTACCAAATATGTAAAGCTGAGTACACAGAATGAAAGCTAGGGTAGAAACTGAAACAGATTTATAGTAATTTAAAACATAACCGAAACATTCAAATGCTTACTTCCCAAAGTGCAAACTGGGATGACAATTCAAAATGGAAGTATGGAAATCAAACGCATATACAAACATCAAAATATTTCTTTTTAGAGTACTAGATTTATGCATAATGTACATAAATGACGATAACCCCCAAACTCACGTCATACCACAACATCTTACCAGGACATTCAAACCTTCGAAATCTCCATCACATCTCAATCCGAGGATAAGTGAGCTAGGCGTCCCTATGCTCACAAAACCTAATACAGAGATGACATAGTGCGAACTTGGACCGCTCGGGGTATCGAGTTGCATCCATAAAGAATGTGTCCTGGACTGCTCGGATTACGAGTCACGTCCACTAAGGATATGTCTTGGGCTGCTAGGACCACGAGTCATGCCTACTGAGGATATATCTTGGACTGCTCAGATCACGAGTCACGTCCACAAAGGATATGTCTTGGACTGCTCAGACCATGAGTCACGTCCATAAAGGATATGATCTAGACCGCTCGGATCACAAGTCGCGCCCAGGCATAAAGTCAACATCGGAACACATATATATAACATATCGGCAAAATGGCTCTTCTTGTTTACAAAAAGATAATGTATGTCAGAAATGAATTCACAAGGTTTCCATGTGCATAGTTAGCTTTTTGAAAGCATTTAATTTATATACATAGATAGTGTCATGATAATTGGACATTTATGTATACTTTTTATCACTAATTCAAATTACCCTTTTTTACTGTCACAACCTTCGGCCCAATCGATATAAACAAAGGTGAAGAGCTTATAAACAGAAAAATGAATAACTAACTTCTAACCTCTTCAAGAGATTCACTAGTTATTTCTTAATCTAGGAACTTCTTTACAGTACATTTAATACACACATGGAAACTCTTCAAGAGATTCACTAGTTATTTCTTAATCTAGGAACTTCTTTACAGTAACTTATGAAAATAACAAGAGTTAAACTCTTTTGCTTAATTCACGTTGAAAAATATGGAACTCTTAGGTACCATTTATTTGTTTCTACCCCTCTAGATGATGGCAGTAAGTAATTATTTAGTATGAGAAGCTATTGTAGATGATTACGTTTATGGAACAAATGTTACACCCAGAACCAGACATGTTCAAATAACGTAGTAGTTGAAATAGCAGAGACATCACCATATTAGAGGTGAACTATAGAAAGTTGAACCAATCCTCAAGTGTAAATAGTGTGTACAATGTACTGGAAGCAAATGATACAGCTGGTATATTCATAGCAAATAAGTTTACATCTGATTTTAACAAATGAGCATTACATAGATTAAACCAAGATAACTCACAATTCACATCTGATTTTAACAAATGAGCATTACATAGATTAAACCAAGATAACAAAGTGTACATGAAGAAGCACTAACCCTTAAAACACAAGTACCATGAGTATGAATGCAAGTTCTGTTCACCCAATGGTGGTGGTAGGAAGGGTCAAATAATATAAACTATAACTTATTTACCAGCACACTGAATTTCACCATGTTAGCAACCAAATCTGAATAGCCTTGGATTCAGTCTGTCACCTTTTTAGGTATTATTAGGCAGAAAGGACATGCAGCTATTATAACCTATGATGAATTATCCCTTCTCGAGACAATTAGAAGAATAAATAGTTTATTAATAGAAGTGAAAACTGATAAAAGAAATTAGTATCACTGCTTACATCATATTCTTATGTTTCAATAATAAGTTTTGTATCATCTAAACCTTGTGATGGAACATGAAAAAGAGGTCCAAAAAGGTTGTTACATTATACATAGTAATATAAATTGCTCACTTTTGAAAACTGAATGTTAATTTTGTGTTGTCTGAATCATGGACTAGGGCATATGAAAGAGTGATCTCCATATTTATATTGAACACAATAGAGAAAAGGAAGACTTATCATATTTACAACAGAGAAGGAAAACTCTGGAGATAAACAAAAGAAATTTAATAAGTCACATTTAAGGAATTGCAATTCATCAAAATGCTTCCTACAATATTTATTGACTCACTTATTCAAATTAGTGTAATGTCTAGCTGAATTTACTTCAAATTTTGCATATTTTTAAACTTAATGTATTCAGTAAATCTCATATCTATAATTGCCTAACATTCAAGACATTCTATTTCAACTGTCAGATTAGGCTACCTAATAATATAGACCTGGAACACGCTGTGTTTGAGAACTAACATATAACAACCGTTAGCTACCCTTGAACTCTTTTTCACTTCTTCGGTTTCTCTTGTTTAATTGTTTACATACATACATCTATAGTTTATGCTCGATAAACCACGCCTTTTATGAGAACTTAGGGATAGAAATGTGCATGACTCAGCAGGTCTGTGTACTTTATCTAATACAAGATTCTCATTTTTTTGGAGACTTTAAATTATGCACGCCCCTTTAACCCTCTCAACATTAGTAGCTAACATACTTCCATCCTGACCTAGTACTGCATCCTCCTAATTGAACTACTGGAGAGGTCATAATATCCTCTGCAGTATACCTAATACAGCTTAACAAAATTTAGATAAAAAAAAGAAGCCTCTGGTATAATTTTATGAGGAAGAGTACAGAAAATAACTAAAACAAGACAAGTTGACTGTTATTCATTTTCGTCTTACATAAGCAGGTTTAGAGAAAGGCCTAAAAAATTGTAATTTGATGCGAAATTCCTCACTGATGCAAGTGAACTGAGATCCAACTCCAAGGCACCAATTTTAGCTTGAGGGACATCTTTAATTATTTTCTCTTTAATTTGTTCTCCAACAGAGATATTCCTGACCCCCATGATTACATGCATATTAATTGAAATGACAAGGTCTCATTTAAACCTCCAAATTCGATTCACTCCAGTATGAACACATTAAAAAAAACAATACAAATTCGACCAAGTAAACGAAGAATCCAAAATAGATTAAGGAGATACATACATACACATACACAAAAGAGACAACCAGATCTGATGAAGGCGTCATAAAATGTTTGTATTAATTGTCTACGTTTAGCTAAATCATGCCGAAGAACGGGGTGATTTACATACCTTAAACTCTCTCCGAAACAATTCAAATGTAAACCAACTCCAACTTACGCTTCAAATCTCCCAAAGTCTACAAATAATTTATAACAATGTCAATTATGTAACTAAAGACTTCTTGGAGTTAAATTCCAAATTTACCCTTAATTCTATAAAAATTTTGACAGCACTTCCCCTAAAATATAGGCTGCCCCGAGAATCATCTCGGCTCAAATTAATCAACAACAACAACCCAACAACCCAACAACACCCACAAGCCTTTCCAATGCCATTACAACATCAAAAACATTAAATAACGTCATTTTATCACAACTATAAAAATAGGGCAGCTTATAATATATGCAAGTATGTCAATTCAAGTACTCCTTTATGCTCCAAAACCATATTGTATCAACTAAACGTCAAACGTATACTTCTAACGCTACAATTTAACATTTAATACACACATGGACACCAATTCGGCCAAGCTTCCCACATATACACATAAACCATTTCCAATACTTCTTTTACCCCACAAGGATCATTTCATGCCATTTGAACATAAATTTCTGATTTCAAAACAATACAACACTACATACAAACATATCCTAAATTCTGACCCTAACTTCCATCTTCACAATTCACATTATCATGCTATCTTTTCATGATTTTCCTTCAATTTAACATACCACAACTTACATACACTCTTTATTTTACATAGAACAAGACTATAAATCAACATACCTTTTCAAGCCCTTAAATGGACCCAAATCACCAAAGTCGTAGAAGGAGGCATTTTCTCGCTCAATTAACACCTCCACGCTACTTAGGGGACTCAATATGTGAGGCTTGTAGCATCAAAATAATTGTTGAATCAAAGAAAGTGAAATATGCTGCCAGCACTGTAGCAACCAGAGAGGTTGCTAGGAGTGTTCTTGGCTTCTCTTATTTTTCTAAGTATGATACTTGTTAAAGTGAGAAGAAACATTACATACACATGTATATCTAATAAGGGTGTGGGTCCCCCTAACCTTACACTTGCACCAATCCTAATTTAACACCATTTCATGGTTCTAGATTTATTTTTTTTGTAATTAAAAGCATTTCATAGAAGAAATTTAGTGATAATCTTGTATGTGTACATATGTACATATAGATATATAAGTTTATATACTTACTCCTCTTTGAAATATTCCCCTTTGACCTCAAACTTTCCAATAATGTCTCTTTGGTCCTAAATTCTCCAATAATAACACTTAGGTCCCATATTCTCGTAACGATTCCAATACACAAAAATATGGGTTCTAACAGGTACATACTCTGGCTCTGGCTAATCATGAGCCCTAGTAGCTCCCCAATCTCATTGGACCCCACCTACTACTGCAGGCCTGCCTCGGTGGCTGGCTGGTGCCTTCCTCGGCGGCATATCTGAAATCAATGTATCGCCAAATTCATAAAACGAAGTGTTTTCTTGGCCAACCAACGCTTCCACGCTACTTGGGGGACCCAATATACCAGGCTTGTAGCGTCAAAATAATTGAAAGATCAAAAAACAAAAATTGTTATAGCTGCACTGTAGCAACCCGAAACCCCAGTGTCCTGTAGCCTCCTGTTTATAGATGTGGTGCACGACACACCGATAACTAGGACTCTACTAGACACGTTCTGTGGACACTCTGAGGACTAATTGCTCTGATAACATGTCACGAACCAACCCCGTGGGCCGTGATTAGTGCCCGATTGGGGCACCCAAACACAACTGCTAAGATAGATTCCAATTATTGTAACTAATGAATTTACAGAAATTTTGGCAGCGTTTCCTTTGTTTTACTGACTACCCACCTGCATACAGAAATGTTCCAACAAATAGTAGAAGCATATATATATATATATAGACATGCGGGCCAACAAGGTCACTGTTGCGATTAAACCGCCCAGCATACATAATATTCATATGGAATCATATAAATGACCAAATCCCAACCACACAAGCGTCCACAGAACTCTATACAGACCAACAGAATCAAAAGATGGGACAGGGCCCCATTGTACCCTCAACTGGACATAACACAAAATAGAGAAGAAAACATATATACCAAACAACTGCTCCGAAGCAAAGGAGCTCTTCAAAAGGTAGATAGGGATCCTAAGCTGGTGGCCCGCTACTCTGTGTGTCTGCACCTGCGGGCATGAAATACAGCCCCCGAAGAAAGGGGGTCAGTATGAAGTACATACCGAATATGTAAAGCGAAAAGTACAAGGTATAAATAAGAGTAATAAAGTGAACAGAGGTATAAAAGTCAAACTCATATGCAAATTTTAAAGAAATATTTCTTTGGTCTTTTCAAAATATCAAACTGATGCCTAACGGACAGGAATGATGGCGACCTCCAAACTCACGCCATACCACAGCAGCACACTGGAAGGTTCAAATCTCCAAAATCTCCAAAACAAATCACAAACATAGGGTAAGTGAGCCGGCGTCCCTGAACTGACAAACCACATAGTAAATGTGGCAGGATGCCACCAAACAAAGACCCAATCTCACCATAACACCAATCTAAGAGAAGTCGACCCTTGGGCCGAGCTGACCCCGTCGTATCCAACCCACTTCGAATATATATATAGATATTATAATGCACACAACAATAATCGACCCAGGAACCGGTGAATGAGGTCATAGTAGGCACGAATAGAGTTGTGAGAAGTCATATGCACAAAATCATTATTAAAAATCCCAAAGAGTAGTGAAACCTTCATATTTGAAAGATAAGATATTATTTGTCATAAATTCTTTTAGAATTGTTAAATTTCAAGAAAAAAGTGTTATCGGTCCCATAGTCAATGGAAACCTGGACTAATTTGACCTAGGAGGAACATACTTGGTCTAGAGGTTACAAAACACTCGGGTATGTTTCAAAATAGCTTTTAAGGCGATTTGCCAAAATTATAGGTATTTATCTTTTGCAAAGTGTTAGGAACATATATTGTTTCAAACTTATCACACTTTTCATATTTTCACAACTTACAACCCTTAAGTTCATAAGAGCCAAGATAGGGCTAATTTCTTTAAAACAAATATCAAGAAGGAACATATGAATTAATTAATCTTGAATTTCAAAAGAAGGGGAAACCTTTCAAACTTATAGGACTAGTTACTTGCAACTAAATCATGCCATAGAAACAAGGTGCTTTACATACCTCTCTTTCTTCATCAAACTATCCCCAATGTCAAGTCAATCCGAATTACTCTTTCGGACGTCCAATATCTACAACAATCACAATAACGCTCATGATTAGTTAAGATCCTTAACGGGCCTTAAATTCCAAGTTTGCCCCTTATTTTATAAAAATTTCGCCAGCACTTCCCCTTAAACTAGGCCACCCCGAGAATCCATCTCAACTCCAATTCATCAACAACAACAACAAGAACAATCCAACAACAAACTATAAGCCTTTCCAAGGTCATAATCTCACTAAATTCATTAACGAACCTTATTGTTTTTTACCATAATTGCAGAATAGGGAAGCATACAATTTATTTACATATTTATCACATTCATGGACTCCTATATATTGCAAGAACCATATTACATCACCCAAACGTCAAGCGTGAACTTTCAACGTTAAAACATAACATTTCATTACCTATAAGGACCCCCAACTCGATCCACTCCTCAAGTATACATATGAACAATTTTCAATACTTCTTTCACCACACAAAGATCATTTTTATACCAACTAAACACAATCACAAGGTTTTAAGACAATATAACTTCATCCACATACATACCCCCAATTTCGAACCTAAATCCAAAGCTCACAATTCACTTTAACAAGCAATCTTTCATGGTTTTCTTTAATATAATACACACCAACATACATACAAGATTTAAATTTACCTAAAACAAAATTAAAATCATCATACCTTATAAACCCCTTTAAGGGATTCAAATCGCCAAATTCATAAAACGAAGTGTTTTCTTGGCCAACCAACGCTTCCACGCTACTTGGGGGACCCAATATACCAGGCTTGTAGCGTCAAAATAATTGAAAGATCAAAAAACAAAAATTGTTATAGCTGCACTGTAGCAACCCGAAACCCCTACTGGGAGTATATTTTTTTGTGCTTAAGATCTTCTAAGTGTGAAGATTATAAGATGAGAGGAAATATTTACATGTATACATATAGAAAGAGTTTGGTCCCCCAATTTAAACTTGCACCAATAGCAACCTAACATATTTTAAGTAGGCCAACCTTATCATAGTTCTAGACCTTCTTTCTTTCTTTTTTTTCAAAGAATTAAAATAAGTCTTAATTGTACTCATGTGTAGATATATATATTGACTTATACACATACACCTCTTTGTCATATTTTATATATATGTATATATATATATATATATATATATATATATATATATATATATATATTGACTTATACACATACACCTCTTTGTCATATTCCACTTTAATCCCAAACTTTCCAATAATATTCCTTTGGTCCTAAATTTCCCAATAATAACACTTAGGTCCCCAAATTTCTGTAAATGCTCCAACGCTCCAAAAATATGGATTCTAACATCCTGCCGCCTTAAGAACATTCGTCTTCGAATGTCACACTAGTTTTATGAGTCGTATTCATAATTTAAGAGAGAGCTTTTTAGAGACAGTGATTTTCATCCCACTGAAATGTTTACCAGATGTGTGTTCAGATGTATGATAAATTCACGCAACCCTTATGTGTAACTTACTCCACAAGTGGATGTCAACTCCTCAATCCTAACAAACTGATTGCAACTAATTCTTAACCAATTTCTAACTAACTCTTCCATCATTTATTTGCTTCAATACTCCCCTTCAAGCTAGAGTCTCTATAGACACTTAGTACTTTTGGCTTGCTTAATAAAAGATGGTGTTGTGCAGCATCTAACCCCTTTGTGAGTACATCTATCAACTGTGCCATCGTGCTGGTGTATTTTGTATGAATCAAACTAATTTTGATCTGCTCTCTCCCAAATGACCATCTGTCTCGCTATGTTTAGCTCTCTCGTGGAAGATAGGATTGACACTTATTTGCATTTCAACTTTGCTGTCATAGTGTAACTTTATAGGTGTATCAACTCGTGTATGCAGTTCTTTTAGGTCACCTACTAGCCAAATAATTTCTTAAATTGAATCTAAGTCACAAAATCTCTTCAGTTGTGTACTCGAGTTACTGCTAAGCAACATTCCTTGTCCTTGACACCCTTTAGTGTATCCAACCAGTCTTAGTCCTGCTTCCTGGTGAGATACCTTGGGTCTTTGTATGAACTGTGATAGTACTTGTACTGCAAATTTATGTCAGGCCTTGTTATGGTCAGGTATAGCAATCTACCAACGAGCTTTTATAAGTTGTAATGTCACTAAATAAAGGATCGATAGTACTTGTACTGCAAATTTATGTCAGGCCTTGTTATGGTCAGGTATAGCAATCTACCAACGAGCTTTTATAAGTTGTAATGTCACTAAATAAAGGATCGTCTATGTTTCCAATAATTTCATCAAATTCAACTATAGTCAAACTTCTTATTAAGTTTTTTTTTGGGATGTAGCTGCTGGTTTTGCCCCTATTCAATGTTGAGAAGTAGAAACTTCCTTTAAAGTTGAAGGTTCCGCAGCAATAGAACACATCTTTATATAAGGCTGGTAGATATCACTTAAGTCAGACTATGACGAGTAGTTCTGAATAGGATATGAAAAAACAACATTAGACTTCTTGTTTGGGACGACAAAATCTTTATGTCACAATAGTAGTCTAGGTATTCTGATGATTCTTCTAGCATCATTAGGAAGCTCTGCATTATCCATAATATCAAGTGTATTAGCATGATTAGTGTTGTCAGATATTGGTAAATTTGTTGTGACATCAGCAATTCCACAGATAGGACTATTTGTTGGGGCTGTCACTTATAACTCAACTTCAGTATCACCATCAGCTTGACTCTTAGAACTAGCTTTGTGGTCAATTGGATAGAATAGTATACTGGGATCTTGTTGTACAAGTTCTATTACACTTGATGAAATAGCAGAACCATCTTTGAAAGGAAAAGTACCCTTCACAAATACCACACCTTTACTAATGAACATATGATTGATTCCTAAGAATAGTAACCTATATCCCTTTTGAGTTCCTGACTATCCCAATAGGCATGCTTTCTTTACTCAAGGTGCAAATTTATGCAACACACAAGCATCCA
>BAUE01099311.1:0-10293 GCA_000787875.1 Solanum virginianum | reverse complement strand
TTGATGCAGACTTATCAAAAATATTAAATTTTGGTGTAGATGCAGACCTATAAAAAATATTTGATTTTCGTGCAAAAGAAGATTGGTCCAAAATATTTGATATGCCTCAAGAGAAGCACATGAACACATTCATTATTTCTTGTACTTCGGTAGAAAATTCTTCTCTAAATCATCGTCATAATTCTAAGAATGCTTTAGAATTATCTAATGTTATTTCAAATGAGCAACAACCCATGACCACCACCAACTTTCCTAGTTATTCATTATCCTTTGATGAGGATGATGATTATTTATTATGTTTCCATACTGCAAGTTGAAGGAGGAACAAGGAAACAATAGATTTAGTGATGGGATAAATCAAGAAAAATCTTAAAACTTTCATCCCTATGCCTATTGTTATGAAGAAACAAGATAACACTAGGAGTATTTCAAGAAGAAGGGATCAAGAAAATCCTAAAATAAATTGAATGATTCTTAAACAACCACTACGGAGAAATTACAAAGAGAGTCATCCTTAAAATCAAAATTCTCCATTGATCAGCCTTTGAGAATTTCAACTAATTCATGGAAAAACCGAGAAAACCCTAAGACCAAGGACCCACATATGCCAAAAATTCCATGTTTGAAAAGAGATTTTATCAAACCAACTTATCATTCTAATTTTGAAATATTAGAACAAGAAAAGTTCATGATCCTCAATCAAGGAAGCGACTATAAGAAACAAAAGTTCTTTATGAATCATCCATATGGAATTTCAACAAGTACTAGCACAGATGAACAAGAAACCCATAATAAGACCAATAACATGATCCTCCAACAACCGATGCAACATATTTTAACTTTGGAGAAAATAGAAAGTCACTTTATGAAGTCTAAGCAGGAAAATGTCAGTGATGGCTATAGATTTTGAGTTGCTTGGATAATGAATTTCCTCATAAGACAGTTATTTTTCTTTTCCCCTTTATTATTAATATATCAATTATTTTATTTTTTTTAGATATTTTCTAAAATTTTTTAATCAATTCTTAGATGTAAGTAAGCTTTGTTCTTGTCATTTTAATTTAGAAGTACCTATGGAGGTCCTATAAGAAGGTGACCTAATAGGACAAGCTCAAGATATCAACCACTTGTTTGAGAAATTGATCCAAACAATCAAGGGAAATCATATTCCACCCAAGTTACCTAAATAGGGAAGCAAAACCATATCAACAAAGAAGCTTTGGTTGCAAGAAATTCAAATCATGTTAACCACTCAAATCATAACTTCCAACATTCTGTTGTCTATACTCATGAGATTACTAACAAAGTAATGCTGCTCATTTTTCTTAGAATCATGTGACCATTAGAAGTAAGTGATTGTTCTGGATAATTAGGTATATTTGAAAAGGAATTTTCCAAAATATTGAATGTCAAAGAACATCCAATATTTCTAGCTAGTTATGTAGAAAATGAAAATTTTGAATCATACCATCCTATCTATATTTATTATTTGGCTTTTAGAAGTGTTACTAACAACATTTATTTACCCATTTCCGTAATTTTTGGATCTTGTTCACATTATTCTAGAAGCTTTGTACTTATGATATCAAATTTTAGGACTGTAAATAGTAGTTATTTTTTCATTTTTTTAAATGTATTCTATGAAATCTTAGCTTTCTGACTTTACTTTTGATATTTTTTTTATATTTATTCATTGTTCTGATAAATACCTATTTTTGATGATGATTGACTAATTTATCCATGAGTCAGAATAGATATCATCATGAAATTAATTTTTTGGTCGTGACAGTTCAAGAATAAACTTAAAATTTTCATCGATTTTATGGGATGAATTTTTTTTTATTTCGTGTAGCAGAATGTATTCTAGCCTTGTGATATCTGTTTGATGTGTTATAATGTGATATCAAAAATTTGACTTTGTCATCAATTTGATAATCTAAGCAATTGTACTTCATAATTTAGTTACATTCTATGACAACAAATAATTTTTTATTATATTCGGTGAAATTTAGCTATCACACATGAAATTAAGACATAAATTCAAACATATTAGAAAAATTCTACAATATTTAATTATAACACATGACATGAAAAATCACATTTATGCTATAATTTTTCTCGAGCACATCATTTTTCTATGATAGATCAATATTTCTACCCTAATCCATATCAAAATTTAAATAATAGAATTTAATATAGTAATTAATTTTTTTCCTTTTTATGTTTTATTTTTGAAGAACATGAAAATTAACGATGAAGAGACCCTTGTCATCCCCGTATGGATGGTTCTACTATAGTTAAATGGGGGGAACCCAAATTACCCGACCAGAATGGTATGAAAAGGTGACCTAGTCCTCCTCCTAAGACTGCGACATTCAATGCTAGCTTCTCCTAGATCAGTTGAGGCTTCCCCCAAGCCTAGAGGGCGGCCAAAGAAAGGTTCTACTCCCGGATGAAGAGGCCCACCTAGAAAGAGTGTGGGTGCTAATGTTGGTGCCAATGTGGCTAACATTCCTGCTAATGATCCCAACATTCCTGCTGGTGGTGACGTGAGTGGACTAATACAGACCCCTAATAATGGGAAAGGCCACCAAAGTCTAGCAATCAAGGTCGAGCTGTTGTTGCTGTAGGTGTCACAGATGTGCCTGCTATTGCTGGTTTTGATTCTGAGGCTTTCCTAGTACTATTGGTAGCATTATAAATGGCGTAACGCCTCTCAAAAAGAGAAGTGGATGTCCTTTAAAATCATACAATAGTCCAGGTATTGCTACTATTATTAAGAGACCTAGGAAGCTTTCCAGGAGACCTCTGGGTTGACATAAAAAAGTAGGGCTATTTCAACGGTATTTGCTTCTTTTTCGGGAGGAACACCGGGGAGGTCATTTTGAAAGACATCAAGAAACTCACTAAACACCGGAACCGACTCTATAGGAAGGACTTTGGACTCAACATCCCTAACCCTTACAAGATGATAGAGACAGCCCTTAGAAATCAACTTTTGGGCTTTAATGCAAGAGACAAACCTACCTTGACCATCACATCATGACTCTCCCACTCAAGGACCAGTTCATTTGGGAATTGGAACTTGATCCTACGAGTTCTACAATTCATAGAGGCATAATATGCATGCAACTAATCCATCCCAAGAATAACATCAAAATCAACTATATCCAACTCAACAAGATCACAAAGCACTATTTTGTGCAAAATGCAAACAGGATAATTTCTATAGACCTTTCTAGCAACAATAGATGCATCAATAGGAGTAGACACCTCATAAGACTCATACAATAATTCCGGTTCAACATAAAACTTTTTGGCAACAAAAGGAGTAATAAAAGAAAGAATGGCACCTAGGTCTATCAATGCATATATAACAAAATCAAAGACGTTTAACATACCGGTGACGACATCGGAAATCTCATCAAGCATAAAATTGATTATGCCTCAGGGCACCACCTTGTTGGCCTCCTCTCCCCAAAAGAACCACATTAGTACCCTGGCCTTGTGGACGAACTTTCTTACCCTTGTTCCAGTTATGAAGGTAATCCATCATCTTGTGGCCCCCTTCCCCTCAACTATAGCAAGAATTAGTAGCCCTCAAGTATGGGCCACCATGACCCTTACTACATTTTGGACACATAGCATTAGGCCCTATGCCACCATCACCTTGGTCCCTTGGGTAGTCATTGACAAACCTTCTATTAGGACCATGAGAAGACCCTTGACCTTAAAGAAACCGGCCACCTTTGAGACCTTGTAACTTACGATCCTTGACCTTCAAAAGGGAAGAACTGATTGAGGAAAGCCACCTTAAGCTCCTCCTATAGAATCACATTATTGTTCCCCTTCTCCTCCTTCCATTGAGTGTACATATTTGAGCCACCCCCTTGAGTTGGTAAGCCACCAAATCTGTGTTCTCTTCTGACCTCACACCCATGATAGCCAATATGTTGTAAATCTCATCAATAAACTCTTGAGGGTCCTCTCCACTTTAGAACATTGAACTCCGGTGGGTCTATTCTCATAAAGTCCCTCACTCGAGATGCTAGAGTAGGAGCATGAGGGGCTTGGGCCCCTTGGTTGGATTGGTTAGCCACAACTTGAGCTAGCAAAGTGAGAGCATCCCGGTACTCTCTATGAGCTAATTGTTCCTCGGGTGTGCGGGCTCTTCTTCCTCTTGTGTTAGGAATGATCTAGCATAAGCAGAGAACAATCGTTGGGGGAAGGGAACCTTACCTTAACTTCTATAGCATGACATAGAGTAAGAAGAAGGGTAATTATTATTTCATCATCATTTGGGGAAGGGAACCTTACCTTAACTTCTATAGCATGACATAGAGTAAGAAGAAGGGAAATATTTCCTAGACGTCTCATACCCTCTTACCCATAGTTGTGGTGCACAACACAACCATGAATAATACTCTAATAAACATGGTGTGTTGGATGTTGAGGACCATTAACAACCTAGTGCTCTGATACAATATTTGTCACGACCCAAGCCTAGGGCCTAGACGTGAGACGGTGCATGGAAAACCAGAAGGGACCCAGAGCAAACCTCTTAACATATCATTAAACATCCTTGGTCGCGAAAGCAATAAAATAATGATAAGGAATAGTAAGTGGGGATAAACGGGGCTATGAGACATCTTTCATTTCATAAAACATTAGGAGAGTCCAAAAAATCAAACTTATATGACCATTACATAACTAGTCCAACAAAATTGAACCTCATTCCTCCCCCATGCCCTAGCCTACACACCAGCGTCCTAACCTCCACGCGCCGGTGACGCCCTTCCTCAACCATCCTAATGATATCTCGACTCAAGAAAATATCATTTTCGCTAAAAGAAATAATGATTCGTTGAATAGGCGATGAAAGTTTGGTAAAAAAAAGAGGGATGCAACGCGAGGACTTCATAGGGGGTCACCCATCCTATACTACTCTCGCCTAAGCTCGCTTAACTTCAAAGCTCTGATAGGATTCGATGCATTAGTACTGGTATGATCGCATCCATCATTCCTAGCACTCTTAATTCTATTAAACCTCATTCCTCCCCCATGCCCTAGCCTACATACCCCCGCCCTTGCTTTCACACACCGGTGACGCCCTTTCTTAACCGTCCTAACGACGTCTCGGCCCAAGCAAATGACCTTTCCGCCAAAACAATAATGATAGATAAGCAACTAGGCTCACCCTTATAGTCATAAATGGACAACATAAAAAGGAGTCAATATATAGCATAATCAAGAGAAGTATGTCCTCGGAGTTGAGGACTCACCAACTCGCTTTGAGAGAAATCGTAATAGCCACATGGAGGAGGAGGAGGAGGAGGATCAAGTGGAGGGCTGGTCCCTAAATGGTAACATCATGTAGGCATAGAGTATGTGTTAGTAGCTTAAATATACTAAGTATTTAGGATGCAATGCAATAGGAGATAGGCAACATAATCAAAATGCATATTTAGGCAATAAATGAGCATATAACAATATGACATACATGAATGGTGCGTATAGTAAAACATGTTTACATACAATATTTTTCATATCTAGGTGTCGCGACTCAAGCCTAGGGCCTAGACGTGACCGGTGACTGAGGAACCCAGAGGGACCCCAGACAAACCTTATAACATATCATTACACATCCTAGTTACAGAAGCAATTAAAATAACAATAAGAGATAGGTATAAACAAGGGGAATTAGGACTAAGGGTAAACTTCCATATCATAACCATCAAGAAACAAGAGAGTGTCAAGACTCATAACATAAATAGATATCATGTCCAACAACACCTCTACTACTTAGATAATAGCGGGGGTCAAGACAAAGAACTGGGCTCACCATCAAAATCAAAGTATACAATAGAGATAGAGTGTAGAATGATATAACATAAGAACGTAGGCCAATGTCCCCGAAATGGAGGACTCACCAACTAGCCTGAGTGATTTCGTACTAGCCACGTAGAGGAGGAGGATGATGAAATGGTGCTCCGATTCGTATATTGTGACATCATGTAGGCATAGAGTATGCGTTAGTATGTTTGAATGTACTAAGTATGTGGGATGCAATGCAGCGAGGGATAGACATCATAGTCTAAATGCATAGAGATAAGAAATAGATAGCATAGTAACAATATGGTATGAATGATCAATGCTTAAGTAAAACATGTTTACATAGAACATAATATATGTGTAAGAAGAGACCGCTAACTATTGGTGGATCGTCACACCCTATAACCATTGGTGATTGAGGTACAAACTCCATCAATATGTTGGCGGATCACCGCACCCTACCACCCCTGATGCCAAAGTACAAACCCCCTGATAGGTTGGTGGATCATCGCACCCTAGCACCCATGGTGTCGGAGTACAAACCCCCCGATAGGTTGGTGGATTATCGTATTCTACCACCCGTGGTGCTGGAGTATAAATCTCTCGATGGGTTGATGGGTACAAACCCCCCAACAAGGTTGATGAATAGTCACACCCTACCACCCATGGTGCTAGAGTACAAACCCTCGATAGGTTATCAAGGTACGAACCCCTTGACAAGGTTACCCAGCACGCAACCCCCGAGTAGGGCATGGTCACATTTCAACACTATATAGGAAATATCATATATATACATTTATTTAATTATTATTTCATCATCATTTCATCATCATATAGTCATTCAACTCATAAGACATGCATTGGACCTTCAATTCATCAAGAAACTATAACCGAACATTTTATCAAATACTTAGAGGGTATGTAGTGCTAGTGTAAAATCATACAATTAAAGAGCAAAATCATGCTAGAAAATTCAATGTAAAACCTTCAATACATACTTGGTAACACCCTCAAGTAATATAAATCAAAATCTTCATCAATTCTCAATTAGATGTTAGATTCATAGCCCAAAACATAGTAAAATAGTCACAATTTCATAAACCCCAACATAGTGTGCAGTAATTTTCATAATAAATAAGACTCATGAGTAAATCATCTTTAAATTAAGCAAATTTATGTAAAAGGAAGCTTGAGTATCATGGGTGAAAAGAACCCATGAATGAAACCCAAATACCTTAGCTTTGGAGAATACCTTTTGAGAGAAATATAAGACTAAGTATTTGAGTGAGTATTGAGGAATGTCTTGTATGATATGAAGGAAAAATATTGCTAAGTATAGGTATTTTCTTGTGTGGAAAGACTTAGGCCCAAGACTTAAAAGTCTTGAACCAAAACTAAAAACTGGCACCAAAATAAGGCACTGGTGCGTCGCGCCAGTGTCACGCATTAGCTACTGGAAATTACAACTTGCAATTTTTGGATTTTGATACGGTTGCTCTAAAATAAGGATTAGACCCATTTCCCACTCAAATTTTCCCCCTAAACAAGAATATGAAGTTGGATTTTCGATATCACATATGAATTTTAAGATATATGGAAATTATGATTCCAGGCACTTTCGAGGCATATTTTCGGGCACTTTTTGGGGTCGCGGTAGGAAGAGACCAACATCATAGAGACCAAGGCCTACCATCCCTTGACGAGACAATTAAGGTACAAACCCCCCAATGTGGTTGCGCCGGCCTACCACCCCCCGAGCGAGGTGGATGAGGTAAAAACCCCCCCAATATGGTTGCACGGGCCTACTACCTCCCAAGCGAGGTAATTGAGGTGAAACCCCCCCCCCAATATGGTTGCATGGGCCTACTACCTCCCGAGCAAGGCAATTAATGCACAAAACTCCCAACATGGTTGTTCGGGCATATCACCCCCCGAACAAGGCGTGGTCAACTTGTAACACTATAGATACTATTTATCAAATCAATACATATATATATATTCCTTTCATCATCATAAAGTCATACAAGTCATAGGTCATGCAATGGATCATCAATAGTTCAAGACCCCTAACCAGATATTTTATCAAATATTTGGTGGGTATGTAATGCTAGTGTAAAATCATGCAATTAAAGAGTGAAATCATGCAAGAAATGTTGAAGTAAATCAACCAACCAACACTTGGTAATACCACCTTACAAAGTACATCAAAACCCTTTTATTAAATCTCAAAATAGATCAAAGATTCACAGTTCAAAATATGCTTAAACAGTCACACTTTTACAAAAGCCCAACATAGTTAGAAGACCTATAAGTAAAATCAACTTAGTAACATGTAATTTAGGTAAAAAGGAAGCCTGGGCACCATGGGTGAAAGGACCCAATGGTTGAAACCCACATACCTTCACTTCTGAGAATTCCTTGGTGAAGATTGAGATGAGAACTTGAAGTTTGATTGAAATCCTTAAGACACGGAATGAGTTGTGGAACTTGAATTTGAGTGAAATATTTGTCTAAATGTTTTAGAGAGTATCGGGGAATGTCTTGTATAATATGAAGGTGAAATATGACTAAGTACAGGTATTTTTACGCATGAGAAGACTTAAGCCCAAGATCTAAAAGTATTGGACAAAACAACAAAATTGGAACCATTTTAACATTGGTTGGCGCCCCAGCCGTGTCGCTTCAGGGGCGCGGATAAACACTGGATAAAGAAATTTTTGGATTTTTGAATTTTGATACAGTTGCTCTAAAATCGGAGTTAGACCATTTCCCACTCAATTTTATCCCCTGATCAAGAATATGAAGTCAAATTTTTTATATTGCACACGTATTTTGAGATATTTGGAAATTATGATTCTGGGCACTTCCGAGGCACATTTTCAGGCACTTTTTGGGGTCGTTTCAGTTATCACACGTTGCATCGTATTGTATTGTTAGCTTAAATACAATATTTTTTGTATCGTATTATTTAGATTCATTGATAGATAGTGATAAAATGACTCCTTCTTTGTAATGATCAATTTGGTATAATAGCATCATTATTTTAATATTATTTAATTATTTTATATTATCTTTAACCTTGTCTTTCCCAATAGCTCGAATCTGATCCCTACCCTTTTATAGGTTTATTATTCAAATAATGGATATGTGATATTATCTAGTATAAAGAGCCATATAATCTATTCAATCACTATATTCATGACCATATAATATAAGTTAGGGAAAACGACACTTTTAGTCCCTGTGTTATTCAACTTAGCACTATTAACTTTTAATAATATAATGTGAGTGATTTTTAGCTTTCAACTAACAAACCTAAAAAAATTAATGGAGAGTTAACTATTAAAAGGGGTAATTCAGGTATTTAACAGTTGATGCTTCCAAAATAGAAAACTTAAAAGAAAAATCAATAGCTACTGCCTAATCTAACCCTAGTTCTACGCGACAAAAAAGTCTTCAATCTATTTGTTGTGGGTGCCCAGATGGAATTGCATTCTAAAAGTGGGTTGAAATCCACTCCATCATGTGAGTACTTTTAAAAATTAAATAGTTTATGATTTCATCTGTTAGAAAAAGAAAAATATTCCAATAAACATAGTGGAATATTTTGAATTATTGTTTTTGCATGTCGTGCAAATTTTTGCATATGTGAAAAACATGATTTTGATAAACTATTTATAAAATTCAATCTACTTTCAAACATAAGGAGGATCCATATGGTAGCAAACCATATTCAATTTTGATTAGAAAACAAAATGTTTTTGTTACTGTCATAAAAAATTTACATAAATTCAATGATGTTCGTTGCATCTTAAAATCTACATATCTTTGATTTATCTTAAAGAATACCATCTCAATTGCTTCCACTTTCAGTAGCACTGACAGTCTGAACTGAATGTATAACAAACCACTCTTTCAACTAATTAAAAGTAAAATTTATGCTTACAGAAAGTAAAGTATTGCAACATATAAAAAGAAGCAAAGAAAGAAATGACAAATTTACAAGAATGGGGGATGAGAATAAGAGGAAGTTATTAAGTTACTCTACAAACCCAATCATAATAAATCAATTTGCTTTTTAGGGCTAATCCTCATACATATTTCCCCTAGATTCCATGATCAAGTTGTTCGTCTCTCCCTCAGCCAACTGAACAACTTGTGGGATGATAACAATTTTTTTAATTCCTCTAGCCAAATTATTTAGCCTCATTACATATTTGTGTGAACAAAGGGATTAATAATTATCAAGGTCCGTTTTTTTAAGTGGTTGATGTGTGCAAGTGACCATCTCCCTGTCTGTCTCTGCAATTGTTGATTCATCTCCTTATCAAACTCATGGTATCTTCACAATTTTTCTGTCCAAATAAAAGAATATGGAGAATGAGATTTAGCTTGAGATATGAACAATAAACTGAATAAAAATAATACAATATCTTTAGATATTTCTTTATTGAAATAAGT
>BAUE01099364.1:0-10279 GCA_000787875.1 Solanum virginianum | reverse complement strand
GTCACCGCTGCGGTCCTACCGCCTAACAAACACAACATATGTACAGAATGTCTAGACATGTCGCTAAGTCCTACATACACATATATGTACATGATACACAAGCTATGTAATAGGACCCATACTCACAATATGTCTACATACCTCTAATATAGATATAGAGAATCAAACGACGGGACAGGGCAACCGTCATACCCAAAAGTGAAAATAGTACAAAGTAGTAACAAGTGAGTATACCAAAATATAGCTCCGGACCAAGGGAGCGCTTCAGACAGCAAGTCAAAGTCTTACTCTGGAGACTTGCTACTCTGTACGTCTGATCCTGCAGGCATGAAGTGCAGCCCCCAAAGAAAGGGGGGTCAGTACGAAGGACGTACTGAATATGTAAAGCAGGAAGCACATATAATTATCAGAATAGCAAAACTGAACATAGACATATGATTTTATTTTCGTACAAACATCAAATAAGAGTTTCAACTTATTTCCCAAACTATCAAAGGAATATTTGTGAATTTATCAAAATAGTTTGCAAAGGCTTAATGGACCAGAAAGATGGTGTCCTCCAATCTCGTGCCATACCACAGCATCACACCAGATAATTCAATCCCGAAATATCTCCAACACATATCACAATTGTGGGATGAGTGAGCCAGGGAAGACCACTGTACTCACATGAGTCAGGGAAGGCCACTGCACTCACAAGTCATATAGTAAATATGGTATGAAGCCACCAAACCAAAGGCTTAATCACACCATATCACCAACTAAGTGGAGCCGACCCTTGGGTCGAGTCGACCCCACCGTATCCAGCCACCTTCGGAAATATATATAGTATACCTTATTGCGCACGAACATAACCGGCCCGGGAACTGGTGAACGAATTCATAGAGGCACGAACGGAGTAGAGAAGTTCATGTGCATAAAAGAAACTATTTCTCGAATTTAAATTAGCCACATTTTACTTTGCGAATTCAAACGTGGATATATGTCTATAATTTGGAAACAAACTTTGCTTGTGCCAAATTATTCATATTTGGGAAACAAAATATTTGTTATAACCATTTTATTCATTCTAGAAACCAAAATAGTACTTACATTCCCAAATAGTCCAAAGTTGGTAATTATGAGTGTTCATAATGAATTACAAGAATCTCATGCTACTTAAGCTCCACGGTACACAAGAATACATAGAATCATATTTATTTTGGAATAATTTGGGATTCTGAAATAGTGAATAATAATTCATATGCAACAATACTAGCATGGATGCACCGGCTATTTCAAGTTCTTACACAAATTGCCAAGGATCAACACATAGGCTTCAGACTTTCCAAACTTTCATATCTAACGAAACTAGTTAGTGTACATGAGTAATAAACTAGTTAGAAGTCAAACTTGTCTTTCCTTAAGAACCACACTTTATGTGTAGACATACTTATAGTACATAGAGATCAAAGGAGAATGATTTCGTTGAACATTAAGGAGGAACAAATGGCCACTTTAGGCTTAAGTTGGAGACTTGAGAAGTTTGTCAAACTTTACTATACTTAGTGAGTTCAAACTAATAATGCCACAAGAAGAAAAGCTTTACATACCTCATTTCTTTGTCCAAGTTAGCCTCACAACAATCCCAATCCAAATTATTCTCCTGAACGCCCAAAGTCTACAAATATCATAATAATGCACATTAATAATTATTAAACTGCTTTGCAATCTTTAAGCACTAACCTTCCTCCAAAATTCTACAAAAATTTTGCCAGCATATCCCCAAGAAACTAAGCTAGCCCGGGGTTCCAATTGATCCCTTTTTAACCAACAACAGCAGCCACAACAACAACAATAACAATAATTCCAAGACAACTAGAAACCATTTCAACTTCAAAATCCCAATAACTCACTAACGAAACTCATTTTACGTCAAAACTGAAAAACAGGGCTAGCACTATAATATATACATACTTAACATATTCAAATACCTTTACAAACTTCACAAATTGTTGTCCAATCAATACAAAATACATACCAACCATTTCTATTGTTATTTCCATCTCACAAGGATCATTTTCAAGTTAAATAAACCCACACATATGAATTTCCAACAATATGAGCTCATTAACCTTTAAAATTCCATTTTTGAACCTTATTGTTCACAAGCGTGAAACTCAATAATTCAACCCAATTTTCTTGGTTATTATACTAATTAACAATCCTCCAATTGTTTACAAGTTCATATTCAACTCAAAGGAAGAGAATTTTCAACTTACCTTTTCAACCCTTCAAACTTTCAAAATTCGAATTTGGATTCCTACGCGTTTTCTTGCCAAACTAATGCTTCTACGATGCTTGGGGGATCCAATATACTAGGCTTGAAGGCTTGAATTTAGAAGAAGATGGAAAATCAACAATTTTATGAGGAGGTACTGTAGCAACCCAAGAGGGTTTCTACTGTACATGCAAGGTTATTGCCACATAACCTCCGAATTCTCTAGAAAATAGTAACAGTAATTCCAAGTTCGTAATTAGTCCAACGTACCAAGGTATGGGTTCTAACAGAATCTCTTCAGTAAGAAGAAACTAGAGACTATTATATTACATATAAAGTTTAAAAATGTTTTTTCTTCAAATTAATGTAGCCCATGTTAAAGTCTGACAAATATTTTTAGTTGTTGGAGATTTTTTTAATTCCACAATTATGTAATAATATTTTATTTATCACTTTATGCCCACTCGAAGCGTGGGTATGTTTACTAGTATACCATATATAAAGTGAATACATAGAATTCAAAGCAAAATTTAAAAATAAAGATAAAGACAAATAAAATAATTATAAGTGTAGATGAACATCTAATGTTGCATGCTTCTTGGTATTCAAATTGTGTTCAACACATAATTTGAAGAGAATTAAATGAAAAATCAACTTGTGAAGAGCAAAAATAAGAACAACAATTTATTTTAAGAAATTTGAAAAAAAAGGATCAAATATATCATTCATTTATTATAAAGATCTTTAAATTCGCACACATTTTAAATTTACTATTAAAAAAGATATAGGTGTAAATAATACCACCTTAATTATATAGCCATATTTCACAAATTATTTTTGGCAAATGACTTCCTAATTTTTTTATTGTTGCTACAATCAATTCCTACTTTTCCACCTAAATTTCAAAATTGAACATATTATTGTGTTACGTAATTCAGAATGTTATGAGATATTTTTAAAATACAAAAACCAACTAAGAAAATAAAATGCTCATACTAAAGTTTTTATTTAGTTTTTACTAATATGAAGGCTTTAATGTGTAGGGAATCACATATATTTCTTATGTAGAGTAATAATGTGAGGGAATCTCTTCAGTAAGAAGAAGCTAGACACTATTGTATTACATATTAAGTTTAAAAATATTTTTTCTTCAAATTAATGTAGCTCATGTTAAAGTCTAACAAATATTTTTAGTTGATAGAGATTTTTTTTTTAATTCCACAAATTATGTAATAATATTCTATTTATCATTTTATGCCCGCGCGAAGCGCAGATATGTGTACCAGTATATCATATATAAAGTGAATACATAGAATTCAAAGCAAATTTTTAGAATAAAGATAAAGATAAATAAAATAATTAAAAGTGTAGATGAACATGTATTCAAATTGTGTTCAACACAAAATTTGATGAAAGAACAACTTTTGAAGAGCAAAAATAAGAATAATAATTTATTTTAAGAAATTTGAAAAAAAAAAAGATCAAATATATCATTCATTTTTTATAAAGATCTTCAAATTGGTACACAATTTTAATTTACTACTAAAAAAGATATAGGTGTAGATAATACCACCTTATTAGCCATATTGTTATAAGGTTTAAAATGATAAAAGAGTAAAAATAAGAGATAAGTATACAAAACACACCTAAACTATACCATTTTTTTGAGTTTCACAGCTAAAGTATTGTAATACATTCTCTCTTTATTGGAGAAAATCTTGTCACGTGCCATGCCACATTGACAAAAATTAAATAAAAATATTAAGATTAATCAACAGTCAAATATTAAAGTATAAATATTCTTAAAAAATATTATTTTAAAAAAATAAAATTTAAAGTATTTTTCTCACCTACTCTATTGCCCCCACCCCCAACAACCCCCGCCCCTTTTATTTTTTTTATCTCTTTTATAAAATATTTTTTAAATGTTCAAAATTCAGCCCCTACTCCACTCCTACCTAAAACAATAAATTTTTTTAAATAAGTAAAATTCTATCCCACTTGCATCTAATCCGCCACTCCTAATTTATTTTTATATTTTTTTATTTTTTAATAGATATGTATACATATTTTTAGAAAAATACTTTTTCTACTTGTTTATCGAGTACAACAAAAATAAAAAATTTATTTAAAAAATCTTGCGATAAATAAAAATAATTTTCTAAAAATAATAAAAAAATAAAAGTGAAGGATTAAGTGGGTAGTGTAGAATTATTTTTTTTTTAAATTACAATTTTTGTTTAAGGTGGGGATGGGGGTACGGTGAGAGGAAGTGGTGGGGTGGGATACGAAAAATATTTATATTTAATTTTAACTAATACTATAATTTACATATTTTTTGCCATGGTGGAATGTTTTGTCTATGTAGAGTGTGATGTAACCTTCTTTTAAAAAAAATAAAAGAGAAAGTGTTGCACACTCACCATGGTGAGAGTGAAATAAAAGATAGAGATGTATTTCTCAAAATAATAAGTGATAGTATAGTGTATTTCTCAAACTTTCAATACTTTAGATGTGAAATTCAAAAAAAGTGGTGTTGTTTAGGTGTGTTTTGTATACTTATCTATGTTTATAACCTACAAATAATATTTAATTTGAAATTTTAGAATATATTTTCATATTCCTCTATTTTCATCTTTTTTGTTGTATGAGATCCCTACCTATAGTTATCGTTTTCATTTAGTTGACTCAATGAAGAAATTACCTATGGACTTTTTAGTTCTTTCTCCATCTATATCATTATGATTTAAGTCTTTATAAGTTACAAGTGTTTGTTGTATTTTTTTTCTTTTTCTTTTTTTTTTAATTTTCTCTCTAAAGGACTTCTTCAATTTGATTTCTATGAAATTTTTTATGTTTTTATTTGAGGTTAAATTAGCTATTTATGATTTTATTGGAAATTTGTTGATTACTAGTCAAAGTTCAAAATTTACAGGTGACTTTTTAAGGGAATCAAGTTTAAACATTAAACCTCATGTGGTGTTTCATGTTTAAAGATTTATTTATATTTATTGCATTTTATTATTCATTATACACATTTTTCATATAATTTTAGTTGTTCTAACATATCTATTTATCATTTTATGCCCGCGCGAAGCGCAGATATGTGTACCAGTATATCATATATAAAGTGAATACATAGAATTCAAAGCAAATTTTTAGAATAAAGATAAAGATAAATAAAATAATTAAAAGTGAGAAACTTGTCACGACCCAACCCCGTGGGCCGTGACTAGGGCTCGAATGGGGCCCCCATACAAGATCACAAAGCCGAACTACAAACAAACGACTTATATTTACAAAAATTTTGGCAGAGTTTTTTTTTGTTTTACGAACTATCCCAGAACAACCTTGCACTCAAAAATTATCAGCAAACGCAACGCAGAGCCAACAAAACATCGTATATACATATATGGGCCAATAAGGCCACCATGGTGGGTAAAGCCGCTCAACATACACAGCATACAGATCTAATAATACGGACTGGGAACAACACACACATATATATCCACAGACCTCCAAACAAATTGACAGAAATCATAGGATGGGACAGGGCCCTGCCGTACCCCTGAACAAATATATGCAATGCAACGAATGAATAAGTATATCAAAAGTAGGATCCGAAATAGAGGGAGCACTCCAAATAGCAGAAGAGTGTCCTAAATATCATTCATTTTTTATAAAGATCTTCAAATTGGTACACAATTTTAATTTACTACTAAAAAAGATATAGGTGTAGATAATACCACCTTATTCAAGCTGTACACCAGTACTTGCGGACATGAAATGCAACCCCCGAAGAAGGGGGTCAATACGACATACGTATTGAATATGTAAAGCAGATGATACAAAACTTAAATCTAAGTGATAGTTAAAACAAAAGTATGGAAGGTAAATGCATATCCAAAAATATCAAAATGTTTACTTTCAAAATACCAAATCATGCCTAATGCACAGGAACGATGGTGGCCCACCCGTCAATGGCGTCATACCACAGCATAACACCAGAAAACTACAAATCATCGAATCCCTGTCACACATCAAACATAGGATAAGTGAGCCAGGCATTACGTATCGCCATCCCTGTACTCATATATCATAATACAGAAATAGCATATGTGAGTCGGGCGTTAAGTATCGCCATCACCGTACTCACCCCAAATCCAGCCTAACACCAAACATAATAGAATATGCAGTGTCCCAGGCATTATGTATCGCCGTCCCTGTACACACTGCCAAACACAGCCTGACACCGGATTATATCATAATGCGCACGATAATCAACTGGCCCAGGAATCGGTGAACGATATCATAATAAGCACACTCCTACGAGGCATTTTAAAATGGTTTTCGAGGCAATCCGAGCTTTCTATCAAAAGTTATAGATGTTTAAAGTTTTAAAATCAATAAAGGATAAATTCTTTCAAAATTACTCAAATTTCACATATTCTTGCAACTTACAAATTTCAAAGACATAGGAGTCAAAATTGTGGCAAATTAACATAAGAATGCCAAGGAATAAATACAAATCATACACAAGATTGGATTGCATGAATAGAGTTCCCTCGAGACTCGTATCATAGCCTATTTTTAGCTAAGACATGCCAAAAGGAAAGGTTGCTTTACATACATCAAATGCTCTTCCAAAATAGTCCAACGCAAGCCCACTCCCAACTTATACTTCAGACTGCCCAATGTTTACAAACAATTCATAACAATGCCAAACAATTAGCAAAAGACTTTTTGGACATTAAATTCTAACTTTGCCCTTACTTCTACAAAAATTTGGGCAACATTTCTCCTTAAAATAATCCATCCCAAGAATCCAACTAGGCTCAATCAATCAACAACAACAACATCCCAACAACATCAATAATCAATTCTAATGATAATATAACAACAATAGTTCTATGTATTCTCATTTAACAATATTCTAAAAAATTTGGCCAACACACTACATACCCATATGGATGATTTCTAACTCCTAATTAACCAAATCCTTTCAAATATAACTTCATAATTATATAACGAACCTAACAACACCAAAATCACTTAATTAAGATGAAAGGGCAAAATGATCCAAAAATTTCGTCGCTGAAAAATGTCATCTGAATCTAAAAACTTTTACCTAGAAATATTCCTCAAGTAATAAGGGATTTAATAGCGAAAACCGTTTAAAAAACGGAGCTCATATGAGAAACTACAAAAATTTGGGCAACATTTCTCCTTAAAATAATCCATCCCGAGAATCCAACTAGGCTCAATCAATCAACAACAACAACATCCCAACAACATCAATAATCAATTCTAATGATAATATAACAACAATAGTTCTATGTATTCTCATTTAACAATATTCTAAAAAATTTGGCAAACACACTACATACCCATATGGATGATTTCTAACTCCTAATTAACCAAATCCTTTCAAATATAACTTCATAATTATATAACGAACCTAACGACACCAAAATCACTTAATTAAGATGAAAGGGCAAAATGATCCAAAAATTTCGTCGCTGAAAAATGTCATCTGAATCTAAAAACTTTTACCTAGAAATATTCCTCAAGTAATAAGGGATTTAATAGCGAAAACCGTTTAAAAAACGGAGCTCATATGAGAAACTACAAAAATTTGGGCAACATTTCTCCTTAAAATAATCCATCCCGCGGAGCTCATATGAGAAAGAAATCACAAGTTAAAGATTTTGGAACATATTGAAAACGCAACAGAAAATAACGCTTTTTACCTCAAACAACACATCGAAATCAATTTCTGAAGCTCCCACGTTGTTCTCCTCTAAAATTTGTACAATTTAGCCTTTTGAATTACTCCAATCGGACCAAAAATGAGAAAGAAATTGTGAATTGAAGTTGGGGGAAAAACCTTGATTTTCTGAAAGTTCTTCCTCCAAAAATAGGCAGATTTTGTACAGTACTCGCCACGTGGCAGATTTTGGTTGGGCCACGTGGCTCCACCTTGTACTTTTCATTCGCTGCTCAAACTTAATTTCAATGTTTCGGCCTTATCTGAAGTCACAAAATGTAATCTATATATGCTATCTCATCGGAAACAGCATTCCAGACTCAATGGTGTAGTCAAAATTTTCAACGAAGATTATTTTATGCTAATATGAGTCTCACTTTCAATCTCGAACACTACCGGTAGGTCCGAAACTGAACAAAATCTCCTCCTAGCCCAAACCCAACGTTTCGGATCCAATGAAAATATCAGAATTTGCATTGAGGCCTCCTTGACCCCAAACCTGGAAAAATCCATTTAAACTAGTTTCGAACTCAAAAACTCAAAATATTCTCAGAAGCACCAAAAATTGCAGCGAAACCATTTCTAGCGTTAGTTTGACCATCTGGAACTATTGAAATTTTTAGAATTTCAATTCGAGCTTCTGAACCCTAAATGTTGATAAAAGTCAAACTTTGACTTCGCTAACTACTAAAAATGCAACTTCTGACCCAAAATCTCCATTTTAACTCCAAATTAAATTCTGCAAGTTCTCCTAGACCAAATTCAGCATTCTGGAGCTGATGAAATTGACAAAATTATGATCCAAAAATTGAAACTCAACACGGCTAGAAAAGTCAAATTTTCCAACTTCCAATTTTGGTCCCAAATTTTTCTAATTGCTCCAATGCATGAAATACGGGTTCTAACAAAACTAATTTTAAATAAACACATCTCATACAAAATTTCTTTCCAGAGATTTGTAGTAATAACCAACAGTTTGGCTATAATAACAGGCAAACAATTTCTACGAAGCTAATAAACATTGTTAAGATAACTTTATAGCTTGGAACCGTGCTCTTAATTTAATAATTGAGGAAACAATCTTACAAAATACCAAATTGTGGTTTATAGGTTGAAATTACTCATAAAAATCTTCGACATTTATTCTAAAAAACAATCTTACAAAATACCAAATTGTGGTTTATAGGTCGAAATTACTCATAAAATTCTTTGACATTTATTATAAAGAGAAAATACATAAAATCCCCCCTCCCCCCTAAACTAGGTAGTGAAACCTACTTTAACATTCTAACAACACGACATATAAATGTCACCCTTAACAACTCACAAGTGAATTTAATTCCATTCTAACACTATAAGACCAGTCTCACAATAGAGACTGAATTGCACATGCACCTCGGCAGCGCTACATCAATGACACATCAGAGGCACGTACGAAATTATATTTAAATTTATTTTTTATTTTTTATTTTTTATTTTATTTATTATTAAAAGATCTTTTTGCCCAATAATTATAAATCATCAAACAACGAATCACCCAAATTTCAAGAAAGTTGCATCAAATTGTTACTTTTTATATAGGTATAAACCTTGTTGATGAGTGATATGGAGCTTGATAGTATAACTGATTGCTTCAATTTTTTGTTGCCATTTTTTTAAAAAATTAGCTTCAATTTTTGGACAATAATAATAATAAAATTTGATAATTTCTATGAAATATCTTACTATCTTCAATTTATATAGAAAGAGAGAGAGAGAGAGAGAGAGAGAGAAAGAGAGACAAGGACGAAGGGGCATAAAGGTGTAGGAGAAGAGGTAGTGGGCGAAGGGAAAATGACATTTGGGTGGAGGCTTTAAAGAAGGGGAAAAAAAGTGTGGGTGGGGGTTGGGCAAAGAAGAAGGAGAAGTGGGGGTGATATGGGGTGTTAGGTGAGTGGTGTATTTTGAATAAGAAAAAAAGGGGTGGGGCTTTGAAGAGAAGGAGAAAGAGGTGGGCGTTTGGTGAGTTTTTCAAAATTTTTTATATAATATATATAAATACGATTACTTTTTTTCTAAAAATAATATAAAATATGCGCCTTAATGTTGTTTTGCCACGTTAGATTTTTGGTGGAATTAAATTCACTTATGAGTTGTTAATGGGGATATTTAAACGTCCATGTAGTTAGAGTGATAAAGTAAATTTACTACGCAGTCAAAGGAAATTTTATGTATTTTTGTATTCTAATAACTAATAGTTTAGCTACAATTGG
>BAUE01099383.1:0-10265 GCA_000787875.1 Solanum virginianum | reverse complement strand
TGGGTCTTTGGACTGCAGTATACACTGGACGTATATCAGTGTATATGCAGTAATATTCCCTATATATTGGTTGTATACGTATGTATGCGATTCATTCTCCAGCTCTCAAAACATATGAATTCGCTCCCAAACTCAATGAGGAAAAGATTTGGGCCTTCGTGACCCAAAAAATGCAAAATGAGGTGTCCAAGATGGGCTCGGAGCATTGTTTATGCAAAGAAATTAAGGATTAGCAAGAGCCTCAAATCTATCAATACTAATAACATAACAGGACAACATTTCAAGGATAACAAGTAGAAGACAAACATTACCTCCACTTTAAAAGAAACAAAAATTCAGAAGAATACATAATTCAAAACTAACCACAACCTTAAAACAACACTAAAACCAAAAGATGATCAAACTAACTTTAAAAGAGTGATAACATTATATCTACAACAACCATTTCATGATAAGCAGGGACAAAACAGCCAACAAAGCCATATTTTCTTTCAATGTAACCCAAAAAATAAGTTTTGATTAAACTTAATAATGCAATCAAAGAAAGTGCTTTAAAGAGAATGCACAATGAACTAAAACAGGGTCAATTTTAAGTGCTGAAAAATAGAAGGAACTCAAAGCGAGGTCTGCTAATACCTATTGAAGTAAATAAAGCATTAAATGTCGTGATCTTAGAGCAATATAACAAGATCAAATAATCAGCAGCCATAGTTGAACCAAGACACTTCCAGATCAAATAAAACAGAGGGGCAGGGGTTCATGTTAACAGAGTTAGAACAAGAATCAAAATATTCATAGCAGATGGAGACAAGCTAGCTTTGACATGACCAAGCTAAACAATTTCATCTCTTTTAAAATGCTAGAAGAAGGCAAGATATCAAAAAGACCTCCTGATACAGGCTAAAGCAAAATTAGAGTAAAGCTTGTAGTCATTTAACACAACGTTATTAATTCAATAGCATCAAGACCTTGAAGCAAAGATAAGATAACTCAATCATATTTTTAGCAGTCTCCTAAGGTAACGAAGGCTTATATCATTATTTATGACTCTAAACTTAGACTGTGAGAAGAGCCAGACTAAAACAGGGAGCAAAACGACTCAACAACATGCTAATTTCATCAGAACAAATTGACTGTATCTTCAAGGATAAAAATCATCACCACAACGAACTAACAAGCTAAAATTTGACCATTACAACATGTATTTGATAAATAAAATCATTTCAACCTAGCCTTGACTCTTGACAACTTAACAATGAACAAAATGATAACGATGACTCTCTTCTATAGTAACTGGTCATACCCAAAATATTTTGAATATTCAAAGAAGTCAATGGTCTAGCCTAGTTTTTCACTGCCTCTATTTTCTTTGGATCGACCATAATACCATTACCAAACATAATGTAACCAAGAAAGGCCACATCTCTCAATCAAAATTGCAGTTGTTAAATTTGAAAAATGGTTTCTTGTCTCTCAAAGTTTGCAAGACTACTCTTAAGTGACTCATGTGCTCTTCTTCACTTCGGGAATAAACCATTATATCATCAATAAACACCATCACATATATGTCCAAATACAGTTTGAAAATCTGATTCATTAAGTCCATGAAGATAGCAGAAGCATTGGTTAACCCAAATAACATAACCGAAAAACTCAAAATGAGCATACCTCGTTCAAAATGTTATCGTTGGGAATAACATACTCTATAATCCTAAATTGGTGATAGCTTGACAAGAGATCAATTTTAGAGAAGTAGTTGCACCTTGGAGTTGATCAAATAAAACATTTATCCTTTAAATGGGATCTTGTTCTTTCTAGTAACCTTATTCAATTGGCTGTAGCCTATACACATTTGGAGTGATCCATCCTTCTTGTAACAAACAACATGATAGGACCCTATGGAGGCATGTTTGGCCTTATGAAACTTTTCTCTAACAAGTCTTTTAATTTTACTTTAACTCCTTGAATTTTGCTAGGACAATACAGTAAGGAGATATAATGATAGGTTAGATATCGAAAAAGAGATCTATGTCCAAATTAATTTCTCTTTTGGGAGGAATATTAGGCAAATCATTGAAAAACATATCTGGGAATTCATTAATAATAGGGACCAACTCAAAAGTAGGGGCTTCAGAGTTTACATCCCTAACCCATACTATAAGATAGACACATTCCTTAGAGATAATTTTGTGGGCTTTAGACATTAAAAAAATTGACAATTAAACACCAAATCACTACCCTTCTATTCAAAAATTGGTCATTTTAAAATTAAAATTTGACTGTATGGGTTGTATAGTCAATAACTGCATAGGAAGCATAAAGCTAGTCCATCCCAAGAATGATGTCAAAATTGATCATATCAAGTTGAATAAAATTACATGGGACTACTTTATGCAAGACCAACATGGGAGAATTTTTATAGACTCTCTTGGCTAAAGTCAAATCACCAACAAGGTTATATACCAAAAAAAGGGTCTAACAAGGTTTGAAGAGACACATCAAATCATGTAATCAGGTAAAGAGTGAAGAAAGATAAATTTCCACCCGAATCAAGTAAAGCATACACATCAAAGTCAAAGACCCTCAACAGACCTATAACCACATCGGGAGACTCCTCAACATCTTACCTAACATAGTGTGCATGAAACCTAATGTTGCATTAACTACCACCACCCAACTCAAAAGCGCCTCGCAGAACTTGTCCACCTTGAGTAGTTTGACCTTGAGGACAACCCTCTCTTCCTTAGTTTGCAATACTAGGGCATTTGAAAAGCTTATGACCCATCTTAACACATCCAAATCAAGCATCCAACTTGGAATTTGCTCCATAATTTCTCCCACACTTTAGGGCAATCTAGGAAAATAGGTCCACCAATATTACCACCTCCACCTTAGGCCTTAGGGTTTGTAACCTTTTCTTTATCAAATATTTGGCTAGAAGCTTGATATAAACCTTGGCCTTAAAACCTTTGGACTTGTTGAAAATGGTCATTGCCACCATCGAATTTTGAATTTGAAAACTCACCTCTAAATCGAGCCTTCTTGGACTCTCTTACCTTTCTTTCTTTGAGTTTTTCACCTTTAATTTGTTTGGCATACGCCATTAGTCTAGAAATATCCATCTCCTTCATAACTAGTGGTTTGGCACTCTTTCACCACCGAATCGGACACTCCCGTTTGGCATACGCCATTAGTCTAGAAATATCCATCTCCTTCATAACTAGTGGTTTGGCACTCTTTCACCACCGAATCGGACACTCCCAAAATAAACATACTTATTTGGGCATGGGCGTCAGCTACCAAAGAAGGACCATACTTGGACAACTTGGTGAACTTGAGGGCAAACTCTCTCATACTCTCTTGTTTGATGTCTACACCATCTTGAGCTCCCTCAATTCAAGCGGGAAGAAACGATCAAGAAATGCAAGCTTGAAAACCCCTAATCTATGGGACCTCTTCAATCCGCTTACTCTTATACCACACTTGCGCGACACCCTTGAGTTGTAGGTAAACAAGTTTGCTTTTCTTGTTGATGATGCCCCCATAATGGCAATTACCTCGTGGATGTCATAAACAAAATCTAAAAGATATTCATCCACCTTAGACCTATAGAACTCAAGAGGGTTTATTCTTGTAAAATCCTTTACACTCAAGAGGTTGGTGTCACTATGTTAGGTTGAGCCACTATACCTTGGTTTGCTTGTTTAGTCATACCTTGAGCTAATACAACGATGGTTGTCCAAAACTCTGCATTATTCACTTGGTCGGCTAGAGGATTACTAGAGGCTTAGGGGACATGAAGAGCTTGGTCCTTATCGACATTGTTAACCCTTTGCAGTGGTGCTCTTCATTGTGGCATTTTCTAAAAATCACAAAGAACAGGCATTAGAGAAAATGAGTATCTGAGTACACTCTATGGCATGATCTAGATCATGAAAGAAATGAAGATTTCCTAAAACGCCTCATAGTCTCCTACTTATAGATGTGGTGTGTTTCACACTCATGAATAAGACTCTATTTGACAATGTATATTAGACTCCCTAGGAAACTTTAAAATCTTATGCTTTGATACCAAGTTTGTCACGATCCAAGCTAGCTCTAGGTATGACATGGTGATTGGGATTTTTGAGATTTTCCTCAAAAATTTTAATCGTCATGTCACACCTAGATCCTAGCTTGGATTATGGCATAATATTTAGGGAATAAGGGACTAATAATTAAGCCAAAGCTGGTACATTTTTGTTTGGCCTTAATTAGTATGTAAATTAAATCTAATATTTGGAGAAAGTGACTCTTTTTTGTTATACTATAAATAAGGGGTAACTTCCCAAAAAATCTGCTACTTTTGACCCTTAGAAATTTAATAAAAAAATATTATATATGTATAGCAGTGACTATGAGTGAAAATCTATGACTCGTAGAAGGTTCGACAAGTTGTACATGTGACTCGTGGAACCTATTTACACTATACTAAATTACATTCTTAGCTTAGTCAATCCACAAGCTAAGTTTATTAGTCATAGAACTTTTAATGAACTATAGGCTAGCTTTCATAGCCCCCATGTGGGAATCATTATGATCCTATAAAATTGTAATTTATAGTACTTTTCATACTAACTTTTGTAAATCTAAATTTTTGTATTACATATCAAATTAGTGTAGTTTGATTTAACTTTAAAATTAATTAAATTGACTCTCAAAACACAACTTGACAATTAACAAGGTACAAAAGAGTTTTTTTCTGTAAAACTTACGCTTAAAATTAGTAAGGATTTTAATTTTTTTTTAATTTGCATCCACACAAATGCTATTGATATGTTTATGGCCATAACTTTTTAAAGTCTTTTGTTCTATTTTAAATTATATCAATTCAAACTATATCATACAAATTAAAACGAGACTACTACAACTAAACAAGTTGCCAAAGGAAAAGAGAAAAAAAACAAAAACTTCAGAGAAAAAAGAGAGGGCAAAAGGAAGAATTTCTCTTAAATCATTTAAGATAGATCCAATTGATACAATGATCCATTTCCACAAGTAGTGGAAAAAAGCAATATGAGTTTAGCACTTCTCTAGATTTTGTTTAAGGCTAATCCCAACATTCAACCCCCTCATAATAATTCACCTAAAAAACACATATTTACTCCCCACATATGTACAAGAAAAAACCTATATTGCTCGGATCCTCCAAAACAGCTATCGCATCATAACAGATCTTTCAAAAATACATAACTTTTAGAGGATCAGATACACATCTGACAGTATTTTTAAAGTATCCGAGCAATATAGAGACCAGACCAACACACACAAAAACACCAAATGAATACTAGAAACAACCACTAAGACATGTTACATCATCAAATTACTACCTCAATAATACTACTACTAAAACTAGCTTTTCCATTGCTTTCTTTGAAAGCTCATCCAAGCTTTGAGCTTGGGCACTTTCCTTTTGGGATTTACTTGGTTTGACGGCATTGTTGTTTTTAACAAACCCTTCAAAAAACCTTATTCCCACATGTGTTATTCATACACAAGATCCAATTTTTTGTCTCCACAACATCATCAAAGTTTTTGCCTTTGATTTGTCTTCACCTCTTCATCATCACCTATTGTAAAATATAAGATAAAATAGAACATGGTCAGTTTGAAATCACAATCTAATTGCTTCATTTGACACATAGGGGTGTATTAGGTTTCATATGCCAAACCAACTCCTAAATTTTTGAATTATGATTACGACACCGGTCCAAATTTCCAATAAACAATTCAAAAACAAATGGTACTATTAATAGAGTACTCAATTCAATTATTGTTCTTTCCCTTGTCCTTTCATTTGGCTGTAGTTCAAGGCATAGAGACAAAAGAGATAAGGTGTGTGACATACAAAGACAAGATGCAACATTTTCAAGATTTCATATAGTATATTCAAGAGTTTGACTGATTTGCTTTTCATTATTAGTCGTTTTCTTTTTCTCCTTTCTGTTTTTTTTTTCATATCTAGTATCTTTTGCTTATGGGGTTTGATTTTTACACAAGGGTTTGCCGGAAACGACCTTTCTATCTCTATGAGGTAGCGGTAAGATTTGCGTATATTTTTACCCTCCCCATACCCCTCTTGTGGAATTCCACTGGGTATGTTGTTGTATATTCAATAGTTTGACTAATCAAAAGTGTGAAAATGTGTCACATGTGAAAGTTGCAAATTTCTTGCTAAATGTATCACAAGGGATAGCTACATATTCTTTTAAAAAATATCATACAAAGAATCATTAATGCCCTCACAACTACTATTGCTAAGTGGCAACTACCAACAAAATAAGTATATTTAAGAAAGAAATATCTTCCAATGTTCACATGAATATGCTAAAGTTGAAGACTTTGTCATATGAAAATCCCATCTAGTTAGATTGAAATAATGCCTCAAAGAAAAAATGGCATATTGAAGAGACCTATTCACCACCAAGATAGTCAAGTTCTATAAAGCATTGTTAACCTATCAATTCCAACAGCACAACTTCTAGAATACTATATCACAACCATCCATTTTAAAAACCCCTAATTCCCTTTACTCCCTCTGTTTCATTTTGTTCGTCCAATTTTGACTTCGAAGTCTTATAAAGTAAAACAAGACTTTTAAATCTCGTGTTCTTATACTAAAGATACATAGAAAGTACCAAAATGTCGTTTCATTCTTGAGATGAGGGTTTCCTAAAAACAACTCTCTATCTCTACGAATGAAACGAGGGTTTCCTAAAACCAAAAGTGAATAAATAGGCACACGCGTACTATATGTGCAGTCCTACATGGCATCCTACATGCATTGTGCCACATAAGACACATGTGTCAACTAGTGCAAACCCAAAAATGAAGGGTATAAATGCCAGTTGAGGTCTAGTTAAATGGCACATTTATGAGTGGCAGATCCAGGATTTTCTTCAAGAGGGTTCAAAATTTTAAGAAGTAGACACACGAACTACCAGGTTCGACATCTACTATATATATAATATAGTTTTTTATCGAAGGAGGTTTGGATGAACCCCTTGAGTACTATGTGGTTCCGCCATTGCATTTATGTATTATGCCTTAATTTTATTTAGTACGTGAAGAGAAGCATTGACATGACTGGTAAATTTGCACCATCACACAAGAAAACAAAAACCTTAAAACTGAGTAATATTTGATACTTATGCAGACAACAGCACAATAAAATGCAAAATTTAACTATTTCAGACGATCCAATACTGCAAAAAAAGAAAAAATTAGGGTTTTTGGAAAATGTACCGATCGGAACAAGACGATTACGATGACGCTTGCTATCCGGAAAATTTGAATCCAATTCTGCATCAGCCGATCCCATCTCTTGACTAATCTCAAATTATTCAATAATTTGGGGATTTTTTTCCTCCCTTTTTCGAATCAAATTGAAGAAGAATATACAAATTCACCTTTGCGGATGGGTTTTGAGACGGGGTTCCAGGAAACAGCCTCTCTATTTAGGTAGTGGTAAGGCTGCGTATATCCACCCTCCCCAGACCTCACTTGTGGGATTTTACTGGGTATGTTGTTGTTAGTTGTTTTTCGATGTCTACTTTTCTCCCTTGTTTTTCTGTCGAGATTTTGAGGTCTCAAAGTGTAACTACGTGTGCTGCTCTCTTCCCCTCGTTCCGAAAAAAGAATTGAAAATATCCCAAAATTTGATTCGAGTCATTAATTTGTTTCTTGAATTATTAGTAATTTTAAAAATAATTTTTTATTTGACAAACTTAAATAAATTTTTAATCTTGTAACATGAGTGAAATACACACTAAATTCTCATCAAATTTAGAACGTTTTCAATACTTTTCTTAATTTTTTATTAAGATTTTCGTACTTTTAAAAGAATTTGAAATCACTTGGTATATCATGTAGTAGATTGGGACAGATCGAGAGCGTATTTAAATTTATTTAGTCAAGGAGAGAGATTTTTAATCTTATTATTTGAGAACAAAATTAATAATTTGTATCAAATGTAGGAGTGTTCTTAATACTTCTCTGTAGAGTTAATGATCAAATTTATTTTATTTTATTTTTGAAATTTTGCACTTTAGTTATCAATCTTTATCTTCTTATGCCTGAATTATCATCAACTAGATGTGTTTTAATACACAAACGATGATAGTTTGATAAGAAATGAGCACAACTAATAGTTAGGAGGTGAAGTTCGCAAAAGATTAATAGTTCAGATATATTGTTTATCATTATTTTGAATTAAGCAATTTTTTTTATATGAATCTAATTTTATTGCACTGCAAGGATTTTTTTTTTGTCTTAGCTCTTAATCGTTAACAAAGTTCTAATATGAGATCATCTCCAACCCAACAAGAAGTTTTATATAGAATTCTAAAGAAAAGGACTAGTCTAATGCACGCAAGTTTTCGCTATGCACAAGGTCTAAGGAAAGGCCCAACTCCAAAAAGTATTGAACAACCTTTCCTCTGAAGCACTGACTATTCCTCTTAGGTGCCATCAAAGCACATACACTCTAATTGTATGAAGGAGTAATTGAGTAGTGTTTTCACTTAAATATTGTTTCTTCCTTTTTGATACATCAGAGTGTGTGTATATGTTTATATATATATGCTTTGATTGTAACAAATAGTCACTTAGTAGTGTTGAAGCATTGTTTCTTTCTCTTTGATACCATCAGACTATATATATACTCTGATGATATTGATCGCACGTCAATAATTAAAGACAAGGGGATATAAAAGAAATTTTTTTGAATACAAGTATTCTTTTCTTAATATTTAAAGGGAAGTGTTGAAATGATTTCTTGGTTAGGAAAAGTAACCACATGACACAAGGCCCAAACTTGGTTTAGCCCAAGCTCTCCAAGATAGCCCATTTAGACTCACTACACTTGAAGCCATATTTAGATGCATCATATTTCTTTAATTATTATCATTTTTGGGAATTTTTCAAACTCAAATTGTTAAATCTTTTCAAAAGGTCCAAATGAATATAATATTTCAAACTAGATTAGGTATTATAAATAGTAGGTTAATCAGTTGTTAATGTTAGCTAAACCAAAACCATAATAAAATAATTCAATATTTTGATTTATAATTTGTCAATGATCTTCTACTTTTGTTCTCACTCATTTTGTTGTTTATTTGAACCTAAACTAGCCTTATTAAATACTTAATAAATTAATAATTGTTGAAAGCAAGTATAAGTAAAGGAAATTAGTTAAATCAAACAATAGATAAATTAATAGTAATTGTTGAGAGTAGGTATAAAGAACTTGTCCTAATCATAATAACAATATACTCAATATAATTGAATAAAAATAATTTTATAAAAATTAATAAATTCTCCATTCAAGCTAAATAAAGAATCTACATTAATCAAATTAAATAATTTATTTAATTGATATTTGCAACAAAAGAGTTGTTCATGCAATGTGGTCCATATGATGAGGGTTTTCATGATAAATTTTTTTCTTTTTTGCTACTTAGTTTTTAAAAATATTTATTATATAGATAAGATTGTCCACACGTCAATATCAGTCCAACATATAGGTGGGACATTATTGAGTATAATATATTTATTATCAAAATTGACATTTTCTTTTAATCATATCCAATTGCTCTCAATTAATTTATATTTATATAGCATAAAATTTATTAAAAAAATATTTTATTACTAAAATTATATTTAAGAAAATCAACAAGAAATATTAAAAACTAGTTGCATGTTTAATTCATTTTTTAATACTATGCATTGATGCAACTTGTTACATTAAAAAAAATGCATGATGTTTTAAGTTTTTTGTCAAAGTTCAGTATTTTATATTTATATCGAGAAATTTTATTTTAAAAATAAAGAATTTCTATGATTATGATATCATTTTCAAAATTTAAACTTAATCTTTCGAGTTAACATCAAGAATTTTACTTTTATTTCTTATTGATATCAATAATATATTCATTTTGAGACTCAATTAATTTCACGTCTAAAAGTCACTTTTTTTAAAAGCTAAAACAATTGCTACTAAAAGTAATTATATTTTCAGAAATTTAACTCAAAAATTTCTTATTAAGAATGAAAAAATATGTTACATCACCAAGTACAACTTAACAATATCGTATACATGAATCTTTTTATATTATATTGTGATATTTTTTTTAATTAAATTTATATTAATTATAAGACTTTGTTTATTTTTGAAATAATTTATTTATATATATATATATATATATATATATATATATATATATATA
>BAUE01099403.1:0-10256 GCA_000787875.1 Solanum virginianum | reverse complement strand
TTTCATGTGTATGGTTTAAACACTTAGAATATATGTGGGGTGTTACACCACTGAGTACAAATATACTTATTATTTGTACCCACTTCTACTTTTGGATGCATATTTAGAGTTACTCTGACGATAATCGATGATTCTAGTAAAGATTCTATATTAGAGTTGGTGGTGAGACTCAGTAATTTTGGTCTAGTACTATATTGTAGCATTACTTTGTAGTCTTTATTTTTTTTCAAAGACCGTATGATTTGTACTATTATATGAACTTGGCATAATATCTGGGTACTTACGTGTTAGATAATTATTGGATGCACGGATGTACTATGATACAAATGATACACCTGCTGCACAGCAGATATAGAAAACAAATAAAGCCCTAAGCTTCTCCCCCAAAACTTGCTTTCGCAAATCCAAATCCCCGCAGGAGTTAGGGTTTTCTTCCTCAAGGTTTCTACTTTGTTCCTTTTATCTCTCTCTGCTTTATACAAATTTGCTTCTTTTTTTCGGTTATGAATTGTTCTTGTAAACTGTAGAGAGAAGAAAGCATGGGGGATGCCTATTGGAATCGTCAACCGCAGCTTCCTCAATCTGCTGGATTGCTCAAACGGCCTCGGACTGACTATGGTATATAAATTTTAATTTTTTTCCTACTACTTGTTCATGCTGCTTTGAAATTGGCTTGTAATCATCGCTTAAATTGCTAAAGATTGTGAAATCCTGGAGCCATTTGTGGGTTTTCAGTCATGGAGAACTACATTTTGATATTTGAAATAGTTGAAGTTGTAGATTGATGCGTGATGGGATTTTGACGAAAGTGAATTTCGTTATAAGTTAGATGGAAATGTTTCTGTAGGACGTGTTAGGTTTTTATGAACTTTGGAGACAGTGAAGAATCTAAAGTTTGATTGAACTGAAAATGATAAATACATTTTTCTCCTCATGCTAGTGGTGGTGGTGGACTAGAGTTTATCATTAAGGAGGATCGAAAAATATAAATGTTGTGCCTAAAATTTGATGCTGAAATCTCAAGGTGGATTTTGAAACCCTAAACCACTGAGGCAACCTCTACTCTTGTGTATAGGGGAGTCAAAATCTATATATGTGCATAAAAATAAAAGAATTACCATATATGTTGGGTAATTATTTTGCCGAGGGGACTCGGGCGAACACCCTCCCACCCCCTAGGTCCGCCCCTGATGTAATTTTTTGAATGGGTATGGCAATAGGGCGGGTTGGTGTGGGTGAAGCCTTGCCCTTCTACGTATTCAACCTGCCCCGCCCCGCCCCGCCCCATTTGATAATTTTTCTATTTTTTAACCTACCCTACCTTGCCTCGCCTCGTTCATCTTTTTTACTTTTAAGTTTGCAGCTGTGCACTACTTTTTCCACTGACAAACCAAATCATCTTAATTATTATCATCCAATGGTTTGGGGGTATCGCAAATGTAGTATGTTCTGAGACTTCAATTGTTCTTCTTACTTGATTTGAATTTGATACATTCTTTACTTTATCAAACATGCAGAATTCAAAGTAATTAATTAGTGTCCAAACTGGAATTTGAGACTACTGTTGCTTGGAAGTTATTAGAAATTTTGCAAATCCGCAACAAAAATCTAAAAGCGCCCCGCCCCGCCCCACAATAGTTTTTTCCAAAATCTACAACCTGCCCGCCCTGGCCCACTTGCCCCACAAAAATCCAACTCCCCCCAGGCCCGCATAGTTCCAAAACTGACCCGCCCCGCATCTGCGCCGCCCCACAACCGCGCCGCCTCCGTTTCCATGCCTATATTTGAATCCCCATTGTGTAAAGGGGTTTCAAAATTGCATTTTGTCACAAGTTTGAGAATTAGGTGTTGCATTCTTGCATTTGTTGAGTCCCTTTCTTGGGATTCCTGACTCCAGCACAGATGGACCCTTCCTTGGGTTTCCAGGCTCCAGAGCAGACGGAGATAGACAGATTGGAAACATCGGAGAGTCCACTGGTGGAGCCTTATGGTAATAGATCTCCTTTTATGTAGATTCTCTGTGCATGTATTGAAACGCAAACATTGGGAAACTGGAGATCTGTATCTGTAGAGCGTTATCTTGGAAATGGTTAGATTTGGCTCTTAAAAAGTTAGGCTAATCCTAATTTTTTGCGGAGGGGGCTCGGGTGAACACCCTCCTCCCTCCCAGATCTGCTGCTGATGTAAGTTTTGCATCCGCATGGCGTTAGGGAAAATTTAAATTTAGTAGTAAAGGGGTTTCAAAATTGCATTTAGTCACAAGTTTGAATACAAGGCGGTGCCTTCTTGCATTTTTTGAATCCCTTTGTTAGGATTCCCGACTCTGGTAAGATTGGAGATAGATGGATTGAAAACGGAAGAGTCTAGTGGTCATCTTATGATGTCTTCTGGTAATAATCTCCTTTTATGTAGTTTCTCTGTTCATGTATTGAAACACAAAAACATCAGGAGACTGGAGGTTTGTAGAGCATTATCTTGGAAATGGTAAGATCTGACTGTGAAAAAGTTAGGTTAATCAATTACATAAGCTTTATTGCCAAATTACTCATGTTTTTGGGGGTGGAGGTTTCTTAAGGAAACAGAAAACTCGATTTGAGGCTGGAGTAACTTTTAGAATTGACAAGGACATGTCTTGAGTTTTGACCATCCATTCTAGGACTTCCATGTGTAGTTTGTGCGTACCAATTGACAGTTATAGCTACATAACATGTTGTATAGCTACTCCTTTTTCCATCCATTTTTGTCATTTGGATCTCCTACTTTTTTAATATTCTTGGCACACGTTTGTTGAAACCAAATGTGCAGGAATTTTTGGTTTTAGTAAAAGTAAGATACCATTGCTTCTTTGAGATTCTCCGTGCCATCCTTAGTCTTTTCACGATTCACTGAAAGCAAGGACAAAAAATCCAAGAAAGAAGAAGATTGGAAGGTGGAAACCGGAAAGTCCGGAAGTTGATTGTTCTTGTGCCAAATGAAGAGGATTTTAGCTCCAAGTTTAAAATTTAACCTGATGTGTTGCTTTTAATTATCACTTTGTGGTGTGTTTCGATTGGTTTCAACCTTAACAAGTCCCTTTGACCTAATCATAACCAACTGCAATGAATTCTAATAAGTTGCTTTCTCCCCTCTCCCATTTCTTTGTATGGTTATAGTGGTGTTGGCTCTTGTTGAGTACTGTTCTGTCTAAAACAGAGTTCTACATCTTAGTTTTACTTCCTCTTCTCAGTTTCTTATTACTGAAGAAGCTCCTTTCGAGAAAATGATTGTCCAATTTCATCTCATTCCTCTTTACCAGCTTATTGTGGAACTATTTGTGTTTTCAGAGTCAATGCTGGTACTGTATATGCATTCTCCCTGTATTGGTTGTACAGTGGTTGCTGACTTCCTATGGCACAAGTCTCCAGTTCTACCTTGAGTCTGATGCTGATTTCTGAAATTGACCCTCTATTTTCATGTCACTGATGATTTTGCTGCGAGAGTTCCCATCGGCAATTGCCCTATGTTCTGTACATGTTCCCAGTGCACTATATTCTTGTTTCAATCTTACTGTGATTGCTGTGTATGCTGTGTATGCTGTGCTTTTATTTGCAAGAAGTCCATTTTTGATCTTACCTATTGTATCCTTTTGAGGACAATGTATATGCATGCAAGTAAAATTCTTCACTCACTTTGTTATCTGTTTCGATAAGCATATGTGGTTTGACCATATTTCATTGCAGTACCAGATATGCCACAGTCTGGGATGCCATCAGCTCATGAAATGCATCATTACTTAGGAAGGAATGATGATCGTGAAGGGCCTCGAGTAGTGGACACATCAATTGGATCAGCATATGATCGTGGTGTACCTCGAGTAGTGGACACTCAGTCAATTGGATCAGCATATGATCGTTATCTCCAGAGTTCGGTAATCACTGAAACTGAGATTGCTCCTACATTCTTCAGGCATACTTGGATTTCGTGCTAATTTTGATTCTGTTTTTATTATTCTTCCTCTTCCTTCTGCAGCAACTTTCTTCTCTTCCAGTTGGAGAAGCTAATAACTACAAGGGAGTTGGATTAGCTAGAGCAGGTGGTGGTGGTATTCCTGCCCTTCCTGTTCGTGATCCGCTTCCATCAGCTCGTGGGCCAGAGCTAGCACCAAATGGAAGAGCCATGGTATTTGGTGGCCAACTGCCAGTTGAATCTATGCCGAGGCCTCGTGAAACACTACCTCTGCCTCCTGATGCTTCTAACACCCTCTATATAGAGGGACTTCCTGCAGACAGCTCCAGGAGAGAAGTAGCCCGTATCCTTTGAGATGTCATTTACTGAATCATTATTGGACAGTTCTACTTAATTTCTGAATGTATCTGTTGCTTGTTCCCGAACTGCAATTAAAAGATATTTTTCGTCCTTTTGTGGGCTACAAAGAAGTCAGGCTTGTCAGAAAGGAATCAAAACATGTAAGTTGATGCTTATGCCTTTTTTATTAGTATAATTTATCTACCAGGTGGTGTTTTGATAAAAACTTCATTTTGCAGCGTGGTGGAGATCCTCTTATCCTTTGCTTTGTGGATTTTGTAGATCCAGCGTGTGCAGCTACTGCTTTGAGTGCATTGCAAGGTGAATTTTTCTAAATGATAATAATTGACTGTCCAACTTCCATTAGTGACTTCTTATCTCAGCTGCAGTGATCTGATCTATGATGATCGCTCAGTGTATGTAGGTGTTGCTAGAGTGTTTTTTGAGTGCCATTCTCGTACTTTGCTTTTTCTATCTACTGATCATTGGCAGTTCAATTTGTTTCAGATGCATGAGTGCTCTAGTTCTGATTCTTCATTCCTGTATATAGTTGAATTGTGGGGTAACCCGTGGAGTAAATCCCACTTGCTTTATATGCTATCTTCCCTTAGATGTGTATATCCATTGATGACCTCTCCCCTTTGTGCACGTGCAAAGCCCTATGGGCAATGCACCTCAAGGAAGATGAAGCACTTTCTCTTTTGACTTTTGTATGGTCCTTGTCTTTGATCTGTCCATTTCCTTCAATTATTTCTTGTGTAAATACCACCATAACTATGTTTAAAAAAATATCGGAATCTATAAAGAAATTCTTTTGTGGTTCCACTTATTACTCCTAAAGGTCTAGATTGACTTGTAGGATTGCTGTTGGGTCTTCAAGAATGACATTAGTAATGTGATGATACTTGCTGTCCAACATTTATTTAGAGGATGGGGTTGGATGGGGTTACTCTAGCTGCTGCTGTGATAATTGACATGTTCTCGTTCGCTTCGTCCACAGTTTAAATATCTAATATTCCATATTATATTGTGATTCTTGCATTCTGGGCCATTTATTTGTATGACATGCCGGGGAGGCAAATTCTCAGTTCTGCTATTTTGGTTAACATATTTTATACATGATTATATGACACTACTTGCATTCTAGATTTGTTGACAGGCATACCTTCTATCTACAGCTGAGGCATGGTGTCCTCTTTTCTTTGGTTTCTTGCCAAGTTGCTCCTGTACTCTGTTGCCCACTGTTATGAAACTCTCATTGTATTTCTGTTTATGATTGATTGGTTTTTTTATGCTTCCCTGCACTTGCAGATGCACATTTTCGTTGTGTTTATCAGCCCAACTCACGTCAATAACTATTATATTTGAGATTAGAAAAAAACAGCTTTTGGAATCTAGTACCATCATCTATATGAGGTTTCTTGTGGACTAATGCGATGAATTTGGCAGGTTACAAAATGGACGAACATGACCATGATTCTGCCTACTTGAGGTTGCAGTTCTCAAAGTTTCCAGGTCCAAGGTCTGGTGGCTCAGGAAGTCGTGGGAAGCGATAAATAACATCCACCAGCTTCTGTTTTACATATTGCTCCATCTGAATTTACTTATGTATTATGTACTGTTACTGGAATGTGCAATTTACCATTGGCTCAACAGTGGGTGCTAGCCATGGTTACAGTAATTTGCTTGCTATTGGTTTTTGAAGCAGGAGTTTTCCGCTTCAACAGGCCTTTAAAGCTAGTGAAACTTTGTCTCTGAGATTGTACAACTTGATAGGTAGACGCAGGTTGCTAGTTTGAAGAAAAATGCTTAGTTTTAATCCAGACTGTATTTTTAAGAGCTCGTGATGAGTTGTGCTTTCTCGTCTTGCATTTTTTTCCCCCCCTCGGAGGGGGGAGAGGAGAACACTTGTACCCTGATGAGGGGAAATTTTTCACAAGTGGCTATCCTCGCTACTTTCATCCCCCACTGTTTTTAATTACCTACTGTGCGTTTGTTGTCATGGTATCAAGGAGGAAGAGGCGATGCTTCAGGGAAAATACCATTAAATTACTAGTTTGACGCCATTAGAGGAAAAGAAAATGCACTAGTGAAAGCACTATTTAGTTGCGCGTTGATATCATAGAGTGTTTTCACTTACTCGTTGACATACTCTAATAGCATCAAGGAGAAAGAAGAAGTGGTTTAGTAAAAGCACTGTAATCCGATGGTATGATGATACAACAGAAGTAAGGGCATTGATCATGTGAATAGGAGGATAAGGGGCAGTTGGATAGAATATTTGGGCTGTGGTCCAATTAAGGTCAATTTATTGGGTTGATTCTTATTCTAGTTTTGGGTCCTCTGTGTCGTCACTAAGCTTAGCTCGAGTTCTATGTTATTCTAAAACTTGAGTTAGGTATGATTTAATGTTAGCAAGTTTTCTTTTGCTGTGTATTTGCTAAGCTATCCTAGAAAAGTTCTGTTTCTGGTATAATTGGAATTCTCCTAATATAGAAATTAAGCCTCGCAAATGGGTAGTTTGGGTTGATTTAAGTGTGTAAGGTGCCAGAAAAACTAGAAGGCAAGATCAATTTAGTGGTTGGATCAACCACATAGTGACAACTAGTGAAGAACTCTTATATGGAAGAAGAAAGTTAGGGAATCAGAATATTGTGATGGATGTGTGCATGCTAAGAGACAGAATTAGAAATGAGTATATTTAGGACAAGGTGGGAGTGACTTTAGTAGAAGACAAAATGCGGGAAGTGAAACTGAGATGGTTTAGACATGTGAAAAGAAGATGCACAAATATTTCAATGTGTAGACGTGTGAAGTTGACTATGGATGATTCCAAGAAAGATAGAGATAGATCGAAGGTGTATTAGAGAGAGATCATGAATAGACAAGATAGGACATGACACAGTTTTAGTTTATCTAAGATATGATCTTAGATAGAAAGATGTGAAGTACACCTATTAAGATAAAAGGTTAATAGGCAGTAGTGTATTTTTTTTGTGATTGTTTCATATTAGTAGTCACAACATTGCTCCAGTAACTTCTTGTCCTTCAATCTTTATTAAAATAATATTGTTCTTGTATCTCGATAATCATTTTATTTTGTTTTATTCTTTACATAGTTTCTATTTATTATTTTTTTGTACTTTCGTTATTTTTCTTTTAGGTCAAGAATTATAAGTAAAACCTCTTTATCTCTAAGATAGAGTAAGGTTCGCATATACTCTTCAGACTCTAATTTTGAAACTACACTGATTATATTATTGTTCTCATATCAATTTAAGTTATATATTTTGCCCAAATTACTTCAATATTTACATGCAAATTGAATTAATAATGGACAAGCTGTCTAGCTTTTGACTAGCTAGATGGGTTGTACGCTTTTTTTTCCCAATCTTTAATAGGAACCGGTTTATTTCATTAATAATATATAGTTTTACCAACTAAATAAATATATTTTAAGCATTTAAATTTATTTGCTATTAAATTCAATTTTCTTGCTCAACGAAACAAAACTCATATATTTATAATAATTCACAATATTATTCCACTTTCAAAGAATAACAACAAAAATGTTACTAATGTAATATGATATAATATAACCTCCAAAAAAAAAAAAAAACACACACACACACTAAGAAAAAAAAAGAGATTAAATTTAAAGATTTTCTCTCTCAGATTTTGAAACACAGCTCCTGTAGCTTCCTCAACTTCTTCTCTTCATTTAAATAACACTAATCTTTATTTGGAATAAAGTTTAACAAATATAATTATTGTGTAATATGATTATATTCATAGAAAAATCACCCCCTATATACTTTTAAGAGTACATATTACGAATTTTAAATATAGTTTATTATAATTATTAATATTAACAAAGTAATTACATGTTATAACAATGTTCAATTAAATTTTAAAAATTATTTTTATATTAAATAAAATATAACTAATTATAGTAAGAAAGAAAAAAAAATGACTATTACATGATTTTAGGGATTTTATTTTCCGTATTCCAACATGATTCTGTGTATTCCTCTTTTCATATATCTCTTTCTTTTCTTTCCTTTCACACACACCCGTCTTTCTCTCTTTCGTCCACATCAAATCAAAACCAAAAAAAATATAAAAAACTTCCATTGTTAAGAGAATTAACTTCATCTGCTCGAAACGGACAGAAAAGAAAAGAGAAAAGTGCGATTCTTATTCTACAGAACATCCTGATCCAATTATTGAGTCTGATTTGGATTTGAATTTTGTACAGTCAAATATTTCAAAAAAAGCAAAGACTATTCTTATAGGGGAGTCATGTAAATCTGCAAAGAAAAAAACTAGTGGAACATTGAAAGAAGATTCAAGCATTTCCAAGCAACAGAACGTAAAATCTGATATTAAAATATTTTTTACTTTAATACTCCATATATTTACTTACTTTTTATCATAGGAATTCGAAAAAAGGATTTATTTGAATATTTTTTATAAAATCATTGATACTCCATATACTTTATACTTTAATATCAAGTTCGAAACAATACTTAATGATTTTATTTACTTTTTGTACTTTGACAATGATGTATTTTGTTTGAATATTTTTTTTTATATGAACTTAGCATTAAGCCGTAGTGCTTTTTTATTTTTGGATACAATTGGTGTGAATATACACTATTCAAACTTGTGCCCATATTTTATTTTTGGCCGTATGCAGAATTATTTTTTGTGTAAAATTGATATGATTGTAGACATCTTTTTGACTCGACAATGACATTTTTTTTGAATGCTTTTTATATGAAATTGGTATAAAGTTTTTACTGTACATTTTTGAGATATTTAGTATTGTTTTCATATATAATTGGTGTGATTATATAATTTTTTTGGACATGTTCCTATATATATATATATTTTTTTTTTTGTGGTATGTAGACTGTTTTAGCATGGTATGAAATTGATATATCTAGCGATGACTTGTGAATTAGTGCAATTTTCTTGGTTTAAAACTAGTATGCACATAGAACTTGATATGAAATTGGTATATCCAGCTATGACTTGTTATTAGTGCATCTTTGGTTTAAAATTGATATAAACAAAGAACTTAAAATCTTCTGTAGAGTGACTGCGGATTATATACCTACGTGTTTGTCGAATTTATCAGCACTAGTGTGGTTGATATGCATGATGTTAAAATTGATTCAAAATATCACCGGACAAAGGTACGACGCTTTATTGTGACAGTATGGAAGACTGAAAAACAGCGAAGGTGTCATTAGCGAGAGTGAGGTCACTGGTACAGTTGCCAGTAGATTGAATTTTGAGAGAAGCTGCTCCGGACACTTTCAATTTTTCAAGGCTAAGACCAAGAAAATCAACTTTAAGATAGTGGACATATTGGCAGATTCAATTAGTTTTTGTGAGATGTTTAAAGATGCTTGATACTTTATTTAGTATTGTTTGTTGATGGTATAACTTATTAATGATGCATGACTAGCACCTGTTTGGGGTGCCCAAACCAAATAACCAAACCAGACTGTGACAAAAGCTACTATTCATTTCAGAAAATTTTGGCAGAGTTTCCTCTGTTTTACTGACTAGCCACCTGAAACAGAAGATTTTTCAGCGAACCAGACAGACATATAACATATATAGGTATGAATACGCGGGCCGACAAGGTCACCGCTGCGATCCTGCCGCCTAACAAATACAACATATGTACAGAATGTGCAGACAGGTGGCTAAGTTTTACATACATAGCATATATACATAATATACAGAGTTTCTAATAGGACCCACACTCACAGACTGTCCACAGACCTCTAATACAGACATACTGAATTAAATGACGGGACAGGGCTCCCGTCATACCCAAAAGTGATAGTAGAATAAAGAAATGACAAATCAAATGTACCAAGCACCGCTCCGAAATAAGGGAGCTCTTAAAACTGTAACTAAGGTCCTAACCTGGAGTCCTGCTATCCTGTACATCT
>BAUE01099421.1:0-10251 GCA_000787875.1 Solanum virginianum | reverse complement strand
TGAAGAATTGCCAAGCCTGAAATAATATGTATTACTTTTGAACGTGAGTAACTTATCATCATGTTGGAATGTTTGAAAAAAATAATAATAATAAGGAAAGTAAGATGTTAAGTGTGGATATAAACGGTTTACTATTGGGTTAGAATGTTGATAAATAATATGTTGAATTTTAATGTGAATAATTTTCCATAACCGTGCTTTATTTTCAGTGTTAGAATGTTGATAAATAATATATTGTATTTTAATGTGAATAATTTGCCATAACCGTGCTTTATTTTCAGTTATGAGCATATAACTGGATTTTTGAACTTGTCAAGTAAATTTTGTACATGTAATCCTCACGACTCTATTTATGCCTACTATGACTTCGTTCACCGGTTCTCGAGCCGGTTATTCTCGTGCGAATGCTATTATGTAACTATATATATATATATATATATATATTTTGAAGGAGGCTGGATACGACAGGTCGATTTGCCCAGGGACCAGCTTTGCTCAGTCTGGGGACATTAGGACCTGGGCTTGGGATTGTTGGCATTATGACATGTCAGTGTTGGGCCTCGTTCGCCCCAGCTCACGTGAGCACTGGGCCTCGCTCGCCTCGACTCACTTGTCGGCATGATGTCTGCTATATATTATGATATGTGAGCGGTGGGCCTCGCTCGCCTCGGCTCACCTATACTATGACGTGGGTGCCGGGCCTCACTCACCCTGGTTCATTCAGTTACATTTGGGGTTCGTGTTGGAGACTTGGAGATTTAAATATTCTGGTGTAAGTCATTGGTATGGAGTAAGTTCGGAGGTCGTCATTGTTCCTGTCCGCTATATGTTAGTTCGATACTTTGAAATAAAGAGTTTTCTTTGGATGCTTGCCTACAAGTTTGACTTATATACGTCGGGTTGTATGATTCCTCTCATTTGTATTGGCACTTTTTGCTTTACATATTCGGTACATACCTTGTACTGACCCCTGTTATGCGGGGGCTGCGTTTCATGCCTGCAAGTATAGACGATCAGGATAGCGGGCCACCAGTTTAGGACCTCTGTTAGCATTTTGGAGAGCTCCTTTGCTTCGGAGCCACTTTTGGTATACTTGTTTTGTACTGCGTTCAGTTTGGGTATGACGGGGGCCCTATCCCGTCTTATGATTCTGTTTATCTGTTTTAGAGGTCTGTGGATAGTTTGTGAGTATGGGTCCTATTAGAAAGTCTGTATATATGTGACTTAGCCACCACTTTGGATATTCTGTTCATATATTGTGTTTGTGGGGCGATTTCACCGTAGCGGTGACCTTTTCGGCCCCCGTATACATATTTATATCTGTTGACTGTCTGTTTGGTTCACTGGTAATCTTCTGTTTTAGGTGGCTAGTCAGTAAAATAGAGGAAACTCTATCAATATTTTTCTAAATGAATAGTAACTATACTTTGCATTTAATTTGATAATATGATTCTGGCGCCTCAAACTAGTGCCAGTCACGGCCCATAGGTTGGGTTGTGACAGAGGTGGTATCAGAGCAGTCTGTCCTCGGAGTGTCCAGAGACCATGTCCAGTAGAGTCCTATTTATCGGTATGTTGTGCACCACATCTATAAATAGGAGGCTACAGGATACCTAGGATGTCATTTTCTGTTTGATCCTAGATCGTGCATTAGAGCGGTGTTAGTAGGATTGGTCCCACCCTAACATAAAAGTATGTGATTTTAGATATGCTGCCAAAGAGAGCATCTACTAGTCATAGAGGCAGGCCTCCAGCAGTGCGTGGGGCCTGGCAAGGTTAAGGAGTTGCTAGGGCTCGTGTGCAGCCTGAACTAGAAGAGGTACCCCCTACAGCGAGCTCAGTCTCTCTACCCACTCTTGAAACTATAGCGCCGGCACCTCCGGCTCCTCAGCCAGGTGTGGAGACAGGGGAAGTGAGGGAAGCTGTTCAGTTATTGACCCAGCTACTGGCCCACCAGGTCTATCAGCAAGAGGCTGGGAGTAGTCGAGTAGCCCGGCGAGACAGTACACGGGTCCGAGATTTTCTAGCCTGTGGACCCCCTGCATTTTCCAGGTTTAAAACCTCTGAAGACCCCCAGGAGTTTGTATAACAGGTGCAGCGGACCCTAAGGGTAGTTGGAGCATCTGATACTGAATCGGTGGAATTGGCAGCTTATAGATTGCAGGATGTTGCAGCCAACTAGTATGAGGCGTGGTTATTATCCAGGGGTGAAGGTGCCCCGCCTGCAAATTGGAGCAAATTTTTAGAGGCGTTTCTAGTCCATTTCCTACCTCCTAAAATTCGACGCGACAGGGAAGACAGGTTCTTGATGTTAAGGCAATGAGGTCGGTCAGTTCGAGAGTATAATCTTGAATTTGATTCTTTGGCTCGTTATGCACCGACCCATGTTTCCAACATGTCTAATAGGATTCATCGTTACATTATGGGGCTGGATTCATATTATGCTGACAGTTACCTAGTGATGGCGGCTTACCCTAGGGTAGATATTGCTCGTATTCAGGCGCACGCCCAGAGGATGGAAGGCCATCGTCAAGGGCGTCAGATGGAAAGGACAGAGGACAAAGGGCAGGCAAAGAGGGCTAGGTCGGCCAATTCTATTGCAAAACATTGGGGTGAACAGTTTCAGGAGTAGTAGCAGAGTGGCCATTTTCTCGACCAGCAGGGAGTACACCTTCGCAGACCTCCAGCAGGAGACCCGCTAGTACTAGCCATTCAGGGGCAGGACTAGACCCCAGCAGCCAGCCATGATTTTTCATGCCCCTATGTCCACTATGTGGGAAACGGCACCTGGGTGAGTGCTTTCATTCTACAGGTGCCTTTTTTATATGTGGCCTTAGGGCCATCGGATGCAAGATTATCCCGAAAGGGTTGGCGTAGGGGAATCGGCTCAGACCTCAGGTGCAGTCGAAGCTTCTTCTGCTACTTGAGTTGTTATGCATCCTACGGGACGAAGTATTCCATTGACAGCAGGACTTGGTAGGGGATATGGTGGAGCTTCCGGTTCTAGCAGTCCTGCGAACTGTATCTATGCTTTATCCAGCTAGCAGGACCAGGAGGCCTCACCTAATATTATTATAGGTATATTATTTATCTGTTCGCCAACTATATATGTGTTGATTGATCCTGGTTCTATTTTAATCTTGGTCAAAAAAAAATTTATTAGTTCAATTTCAGTTCCCAGGATAACTTCTTTTGTTAAGTATGAAGTATGATATTTAAGTTACTGTTGTTGAATGCTAGGTATGAAAATAAATACTCACTTGGCTCGTATAATGTTCGTTATAGGTATATTATTTATCTGTTCGCCAACTATATATGTGTTGATTGATCCTGGTTCTATTTTATCGTACATTTCTCCGTTGGTTGCTTGTTCAGATGATGAAGAGTCTGACCAATAGAGGTTTGTAACGTGAAGACACAAATAGGTAAATCTAGTTGTCAGTAAGGTTTACAAGAATCGCCAGTACTTATTTGTGATCGCTGCATACAGGCTAACGGGATAAAGTTAGAGATGACAGATTTGGATATGCATTGCCTAGTCCTTTGTTATGCTGAGGTTGATGGTCAAAAAAAAATTTATTAGTTCAATTTCAGTTCCCAGGATAACTTCTTTTGTTAAGTATGAAGTATGATATTTAAGTTGGGAATTTGTTATGTTGTGGTTGGTCCAAGTAGTATTTGACCAAGAAATTAACGTGTCTTTAAGTGGCTTGACTATCTATCTATCTATCTATCTATCTATCTATCTATATATATATATATATATATATATATATATATATATATATATATATATATATATATATATATATATATATATGTACACATGCATACATTACAAGGGAAACATTTTATTCATTTAAAGAGCAAGAAAAAGACTTAGAAAAAAATTTGGAAACTTTATCTCCTTTCCAGGTTACTGCCATGAACAGTACCTACCAAAATAATTTGAGTTTTTTGATTTTTCAACTATTTGACGCTTCAAACCAAGGCTATTAAGTCTCCTAAACATCGTAGTAGCTTTGGTTTAGCAAGAAAACACTTGGAAAGTCTGAATCGAAGTTTTGAACTTGTGAAGAAATTTTGAAGGTAAGTAAATTTTCTCTTCTTGTGAGTTAAATTGAAGCTTGGAAAGTTCGAATCAAAGTTGTGAAATAGTGAACCAAATTTTGAAGGTAAGTAAATTTTCTCTTCTTGTGAGTTAAATTGAAGCTTGTAAGTGGTTTAAGGATTGTGAAATGAGTAGAATAACCAAGAAAATTGGCTTGAATGATTGAGTTTTGAGTTTATGATATATTAAGTTCAAATTGGGTTATACGAAGGCAAATGCGATTTTGTTGTTTGAAATGCATATGTGTGAGTTTAATTAGCTTGGAATGATCCTTGTGGGATGAAAGAAACGTTAGAAATAGTGGATAGGAATTCTTGTTTGCATTGGTCGAAATTGGATCTTTAAAGTGACGTGGGTGCTGGGCCTCGCTCGCCCCGGTTCACTTCAGTTACATTTATGGTTCGTGTTGGAGACTTGGAGATTTGAATATTCTGGTATACAGCATTGGTATGGCGCGAGTTCGGAGGTTGCTATCGTTCCTGTCCGCTATGTGTTAGTTTGATACTTTGAAATAAAGAGTTTTCTTTGGATGCTTCCCTACAGGTTTGACTTATATACCTCGGGTTATATGATTCCTCTCATTTGTAGTGGTACTTTCTGCTTTAGATATTTGGTATGTACCTCATACTGACCCCCGTTATGCGGGGGCTGCATTTCATGCCTGCAGGTACAGACGAGATTTTTTAGAATAAAAGTTTGGAATTTAGGAGGCCGTATTGAAAAGAAATTAATTATGGCGTTATTGGTATAATTGTAGACGTGGAACGCCCAGAGGCATGAATTGGACTTACTTGAAGTTGGAAGTGACTTGGTGAAGTGCGTAAGGTATGTAAAGTTTTCCCTCTCTCGGCATGATTATTTTGAAAACTTTGAGTATGGTAATGTTTGAAAAACTCCCTATGCCTCCAATTTGGATTTAGAGTGTGCATTTGTGCCCTCCTAACAAGTTTAAAAAAACTATTCAGATGTAGGTCCTATGAACTAAAGTTTGTTCCTTGAAAAGGTATGATTCCTATAGTGTGCTAAGTGGGGAAATTATGTAGGTTGACCCGTTTGTCTATTATGTAAACCCACTAGTTTGGTTAGATATGGAAATTGGTAAGTTTGCAACTACGAAAGTTTGGCAAGTTCATCACTATAAAGTTGGATGAGTTTGTTACTATGGAAATTTGATAAAGTTGTATTTCGTAAAAAGTTTGATAGGTATTGTGACCAAGTTTGAAAATACTAGTCCCTTGGTAATCCGCTTGCGTTTTAACCTATACGCTCTTAAAAATTTAGTAGTTTTGTAAGATTGACAGTTTAATACTTAAAGATTTGATAAGTTGGTTGATGCTTTGCAAATTGTAAGAGTTGGGTAAGTTTGAAACAATGTACAATCTTAGCACTTTGAAAAACTTATAAAATTGTAATTTTGATGAAATTATCTTGGAAAATATTCGGAAGCCTTCCTTAGTAGGTTATTGGGTTTAGACTAAATAATTTTCCTTATACTTGAAGGTTGACACTTCTAAAAGAAGTTCCTGCGTAGTGTTTGCACCTTTGAATTTACACAGTTAGTACGAGTTTGAAAACTAAAAGCATTTTTAAAAAATATAATAAGGAAAGTAAGATGTTAAGTGTGGATATAAACAGTTTACTATTTGGTTAGAATTTTGATAAATAATATGTTGGATTTTAATGGGAATAATTTGCCATAACCGTGCTTTATTTTCAGCTGTGAGCATATAACTAAATTTTTGGAACTTGTCAAGTAAATTTTGTCCATGTAATCCTCACGGCTCTATTCGTGCCTACTATGACTTCGTTCACCGGTTCTCGGGCAAGTTATTCTCGTGCGAATGATATTATATATATATATATATATATATATTCCGAAGGAGGCTGGATACGGCAGGTTGGTTTGCCCAGGGATCGGCTTTGCTCAGTTTGGGGACATAAGGAGCTAGGCTTGGGATTGTTAGCATTATGATGTGCGAGTGCTGGGCCTCGTTCACCCCAGCTCCCGCTATGTGTTAGTTTGATACTTTGAAATAAAGAGTTTTCTTTGGATGCTTCCCTACAGGTTTGACTTATATACCTCGGGTTATATGATTCCTCTCATTTGTAGTGGTACTTTCTGCTTTAGATATTTGGTATGTACCTCATACTGACCCCCGTTATGCGGGGGCTGCATTTCATGCCTGCAGGTACAGACGATCAGGATAGTGGGCCACTAGCTTAGGACCTCTGTTAGCAGTTTGGAGAAATCCTTTGCTTCGAAGCCACTTTTGGTATACTTATTTTGTACTGCATTCAGTTTGGGTCTGACGGGGGCCTTGTCCCGTCTTATGATTCTGTTTGCCTGTTTTAGAGGTCTGTGGACAGTTTGTGAGTATGGGTCCTATTAGAAAGTCTGTATATATGTGACTTAGCCACTACTTTGGATATTCTATTCATATGTTGTGTTTATGGGGCGGTTTCATCGCAGCGGTGACCTTGTCGGCCCGCGTATACATATTTGTATCTGTTGACTGTCTGTTTGGTTCGCTGGTAATCTTCTGTTTTAGGTGGCTAATCAGTATAACAGAGGAAACTCTGTCAAAATTTTTCTAAAATGAATAGTAACTATACTTTGAGTTTAGTTTGATAATGTGATTGTGGCGCCTCAAACGAGTGCCAGTCACGGCCCATAGGTTGGGTCGTGACAAGATGGAACTCCGTTCATCCTTTCAGACATATTGGGTTCTGAAGATGCATTAGGAGATATGGATTTCAAGGTTGCTGGAAATGATGTCGGTGTTACAACATTTCAGATGGACATAAAGGTTGGGGGAATTACGCTGCCAATCATGGAACAAGCTCTCTTACAAGCAAAAGATGGTCGAAAGCACATTCTTGCTGAGATGTCAAAATGTTCACCACCCCTTACAAGAGAGCTGTCAAAATATGCTCCACTCATCCATGTTATGAAGGTTAAACCAGAAAAAAATAAACCTTATAATTGGCACTGGTGGAAAGAAGATGAAGAGCATTATTAAAGAAACTGGTGTTGAAGCTATTGAAACACAAGATGACGGTGTGGTGAAAATAATTGCAAAAGATTTGCCAAGCCTAGAGAAGTCAAAAGCCATCATAAGTAATCTAACAATGGTTCCAACTGTTGGTGACATATATAGGAATTGTGAAATTAAATTTGTTGCGCCTTATGGTGTTTTTGTGGAGATCGAGCCTGGACGAGAGGGATTATGCCATATCAGTGAGCTGTGTGCAAATTGGCTAGCCAAGGCTGAAGATGCTTTCAAAGTTGGAGACTGCCTAGATGTCAAGCTCATAGAGGTCAACGACAAAGGGCAACTTCGCTTAACCCGACGTGCATTACTTCCAGATGCTAAGATAGAGAAACAAGGTACAAAACCATGCAGTGCTAACCTTTCAAATGACAAGGTAGTTTTACTGAGAACCTCAGACAAGGGTAAACCTAAGAAAGCAGCGACTGTATCAAAGGTGAATGAGGATCCTCTGAGGGAGAAAGCAGTCACCGTGAACGTATCAAGCCCAGCAAAACAAGTAGTCAAGGGATCAGTAAGTCCATAAAAAGATGGACCATACAAGCCCCAAACAAATGTAACAGTCCTCTCGGTTGGATATAAAAGAGGTTGAAGAGTTGGGAAGAATTAAGCTATTGGATTGGCTGAAATTCTGATAGTTCTTTTTCTGTCAAATTGAGAGGAGCATTATGATTCAAACTGACATGAGAGTTAGCAGGTTGGTTCTGACAGGTTTAACAATGGAAAATATGTAAATGTAGTAATTTTCTTGGCGATATACATCCCGTGATCAAGATACATGGTTTTGAAAGAAAGACTAGTATACATCATGAAGCTTGTTTTTTTGTCTCTGCTGTAACCCAAGATGCATGGTTCTGAAAGAAAGACCAGTATACATCATGAAGCTTGTTTTTTAATCTCTGCTGTAACTATTTTGAATATGATTGAAGTTCAGTAATTGCAAACTATTTTTCACTCTTTCCTTTCATGGTTATTATCTCTTCTCTTTATTTTTACTAAACTGCCTGCTTGAGGACGAAGGTAGAAGCCCAATTAAGGGTTGTTTTAACTCACTTGGGTCTCATATGGAGCCTGCACTCAGAATAGTAAGGTACCTAAAGAGGCCACCAGGACAAGAAATTCTTTTAACCAGCAACAACAACTTTGAATTATCAGCATATGCTAATGCAGATCGGGCTGCTTGTCCCAACACCAGAAGGTCTATAACAAACTATGTAGTGAAGCTTGGAGATTCTTTTATTTTTTGGAAATCTAAGAAAAGAATTAGTATCTCAAAAAGTTCAGTTAAGGCCGAGGACAGAAGTGTAATTCTTGTAGTAGAAAAGTTCATCTGGATAGTTGGTCTAATGAAGGAATTAGTCTAGACAGTTGGTCTAATGAAGGAACTTTGGGTTGAAGTACCACTTCCTAGCAATGTTTAAGTGACAGCAAAGTTGTTATACAAATAGCAGCCAATCTTGCATATCATGAAAGGACCAAATACGTTGAAATAGATTGCTATTTCATCCTAGAGAAGATCAATCAAGGACTAATTTCGACTAAATACATTGCTACCAGAGACCAGCCTACAGACATACTAACTAAAAGCCTATCCAGAGTTCAACATAAGCTTTTAAACCCCAACCCAGGCATATTAAACTCATCGATCGATTGGTTTGCTGTTAGAGAGACCAAGGTGATTGATCCAAATGTGATTCAGCAGGCAATGGATGAGGTGAAACTCATTCGGGAGCGATTGTTAGCAGCCAGAGTCGGCATAAATCATATGCAAATAACCGTCGTCACCATTTAGAGTTCAAGGCTGGAGACTGGGTATTCCTGAAAGTATCACCCATGATAGACATTATGAGATTCGGTAAGAAAGGGAAGCTTAGTCCAAGGTATATTGGCCCGTATCAGATTATCTGCAGAATAGGCAAAGTTGCATACAAATTGGATCTGCCAGCTAATTTGGAAGGAGTACACCCGATATTTCATGTTTCTATGCTTCGTAAATGCATTGATGATCCTTCTAGAATTTTTCCTGTGGATGATATTCAGGTTACTAAGGAGTTGTCTTATGAAGAACTCCCCCTTAAATTGTGTATATGACTCATAAGAACAATTTAACATTCGAGGATGAATATTTTAAGGGGGGAGGATGTTAGGACCCGTGTGTCTTTAACTGGATTCTCGTATGTCCTTAATTGGCTCAATTAAAAAGTTTGAGGACCAAAGTGGAGTTTTCATAACTTGGAGTCTTGAAGAATAAATAGGTGTTGCCCCACTTTAAATTTTGTCATATTATGATTGGTGCAAGTGAAAAGTTGGGGACAAGATGTCTGTTGAGATATATACATAATATCTCTTATCTTTTAGTTAGTTCCCACACTTAGAAAAACAATACAGCCCTGTATGTACTTGAATAAATTGTGAAAATATCAAAAGATCCCTAATTCTGGTTCACCTTACCCTCTCATCCTCTTAGTGCAAAAAATAATTTTTTAAAACCCAAAAATCTTCTCTTATCTTCCCTCTCAAAATTGCTCTACACTGCTAAATCCCTAAAAAAGAGTCTCCAGCTTCAATATCAAAACCAGGTATATTTGTTCATACTTTTAATCTTTAGGGATGGGTTCAGGTTCTTTCCAAGTTTCATGGAGCAACTTATGTGCATATTGTAGAAAAATGGTATCTTTCCCACTTGTTTCAAATGACGGATTATTAGTTACTCCCAAGAAATGGAAACCCCATATTGGGAATTTTGAATCTTTAAGCGGTTTCAAGAATCAATCTTGCTCATTTTCTAATTCTTATTTTATCTCAAGTTCTGTGCCTTTACTGGGGCTGAATTATAGGTTATGTAAATCTCAAAGTAGTACTCTGGTTGGGTCACTAGTAAATGAGAAGAGAGATATAGAAACCCATTTGAACAAAACAAAAAGTAATAATATTTGTAGGAAGCTTTCGTTGAGATTGGGACCAAGGATAAGATTATTATCAAGAAGGTTAAGAAGGGTATCTGTTAAATCCAAGTTAAATGATTTTGGGAAGTTTCTAAGGAAGAACACAAGAAGATTGACACTGTCAACTGCAAATTCAGTAGTTTTG
>BAUE01099446.1:213-10246 GCA_000787875.1 Solanum virginianum | reverse complement strand
ATGAGTGGTTATATATGTAAAAAAAAAATTAGGTAATGAAATAAAAAATAGATATTCCTTTTTTTGTCTTTTTATAATTTGTTATTTTATTTTTTTCTTATTTATATGTCAAATGTCATCTTTTAATTTGTCATTTTGCCATGTCAGTGCCACATCATCATAATTGAATTACACACACTTTATATTTTTTGCCAAAATAAGCATTTTGTGTTTAATAGGTACATATTCTGAATAGTTTTGGTGTTCAATAGGAACTAGTTTTAGTTGAGGTGTCTAAGTGAAAAATGGGAACAAGTTTAGGTGTCTATTGATGACTTAAGTCTTTATTTTTTAATTAGTGGCGAAAGTCTGTGATAGCATGGGATCAATATAAATTATATTTTAGTTTCGATTTATATGACATTGATAGATTTTTCTTATATATTCTAGAAGATATTGAAAAATTGTAATTGAAGTAGCTAAAGAAATATTATGAAGTCGTTGAAGTAGATACGTTAATACGCAGTTGCCTTGAAGAGATTAAATTAAAAAGCGCACAAATTATTTTTTATTGGCCAGTGGAAGCTGCTCAATCAAGCAGCCAATATAAATTATTTTTTAGTCTTAATTATGTGACATCGATAGATTTTTTACATATATTTCAAAAATTATTATAAAATTATAACTAAAGCAGCTAAAGAAATATTATGAAACAGTTGAAGCAGACACGTCAATAATATATCCTCAAGCTGCTCAAGCAGACAGATGAAGCAGCTCAGCTGTTGTAAGAAATTACAGTTATACCCTCAAGTTGCTCAAGCAGACACCTCAAGAGACAGCTAAAGCAGCTCAGCTGTTGTAAGAAATTACAGTTATACCCTCAAGTTGCTCAAGCAGACACCTCAAGAGACAGCTAAAGCAGCTCAGCTGTTACAAGAAATTAAAGTTATACTCTCAAACTGCTTAAACAGATACGTCGACTTGCTGTCTGCTTGAAAACCAAGAAAAACAAAATAGTGATAATGAAGCAAGCAGATAGCTGAAACAGCTCAACTGCTGCTTATTAATTAAGAGAAAACAAAGGGATAATTTCATAGTTGTTCCTAGCTCGACGTTTTGTTTTATCACACTCATCTTTCTTATAATTTATGATATTATGCACACCTCTCTTATTTTGATTTAATATAAATTTAAGAAATAGACAAATCTGCCCTTTTCTAATATTACCTATATGTTTACTTTCTTCCAGTTAATTAATTTTTTCAAAGTATCTCATTAACAAATAATTTAATTAATAACGAAAATACAGTTTCTTGAGTTGAAAGTTATCTAATGTGCGTACTTCCAATTTCAATGTCTAGGAAATAGAAAATTGGGCTATTTGCATAAGGGATGAAACTTAAAACTTAAAAATTAGGGGATGCATATTAAATATTTAATAAAATAGAGAGCGTTCAATATTCACATATAAAACGTGACATAAAATTTCAAAAAGGGATTTGAATATTATTAAGTAATATACTTCAGTGTGAGTTTTTTTTATTTTTTATTTTTTATTTTTTTATATTTAGAGAAATTATTAAGATAGATATTTGATAAAACTAATTAATTGGAAGAAATTAACATTAATTGAGGACAAATCTGTCATATTGTATTTTATTTAATTAGTAATAAATAGGTTTAAAGAGTCACCACAAAATTAATCAAAATAAGGGAGGTAACCATAATATTGTAAATCACAAAAGAGGTGATTGTGATGGAGCAAAACACGGAGGGAGGTCACTAAAATTATTCTTAAAATAAGATAAATAAATTAAAGTAGAAAAGATAATAAATTTTTTAAGTGGGCTTCTTTAGAAGCACACAACTCAAGCAAACATATCATCCATGCGGCTTAAAAAGTAATTACTTCTAATCATAAAAAGCATAAAACATAATTAACTACAATTTAAATTTGCTTTAGCTAACATATATCTTTTAATTTTGATTGTGCATAAATAAATACTTAAACTTGTGTAAAATTGAACAAATTGACACGCATATCCTCCGTGATAATTCACGTGTGATACACTCGAACTTTATACAAGTTTGAGTGTTTATTTATGTGCATCCAAAATTGAACAACATAAATGCCAATTGAGATTAAATTAAAAAAAATAAATATTTATATACTATGTCATAGAAATATTTAATTTATAAAAATATGTCTTCATAGAAAATTAACATTTATATATGACATAGAGAGATAAATTTTATTTTAGCCATCAGTTAACTTAAATCACGATTTAAATGGATCTTTGATTTGAACTAATTAAAACTACTCCCTCCGTTTCAAATTAATTGAATTTTTGAGACTTTTTTCAAGGTTCAAAATAATTGAATTGTTCAAAGTTCAAGATGAGTGTTTGAATTTTTTTTTATATTTGCCCTTTCATTAATTAAAATTTTAGATTTTCAAGGATATCGATAAATAACATCATAAATTTATAATTTTACAAAGGATAATAGCAAAAAATATGGTACAAATTTTATTTTAAAATATTTTCTTAATATATATCCATTATCTCAAAAATTTAATTAAAATAGGATTAAAGGAGTATCATTTTTTTTTAATTTCAAAATTTAAATGACACCTTTCCCCTCGTTCCTCTCAAATATCTTCGATTTTTGTGGTCGAATCAAGAAAGTCAGAGAAAAAAAAAACTGATTTGAACAAGATTCTCGCCTACACACATGCTGTCAATAAGGAAAAAATAAAATAAAATAAAATAAAATATTCCCTCTATTCAGTTTTATATGTGTACGCAAAACTTAATACATTTCTTAAAATTGATAGTAATAAATTTTGGTAAAATTTTATTATAATGTTGCTATTAATAGATATTTAATATTAAATTTAATAAATAAATAAATAATAATTAGAATAAAACACGGCAAAGTAATTATAAATGTAGAAACTTATGTCTAAAATTAGATGTTGCAATTTGTGCCAATACAATCTAATATATATTTTTTTTGTCTCAATTTATGTGATATAGATAAAATTTGAAAAATCAACAAGATTTGTATGTGTTTTTATAGTACTTCTTACATTATTTTCAACTGTGACTAAGATGGAATTAGAAAAGTCAAACAAATTTCTTATAAGATTTTTTTTAAGAATGAGAATTTTTCAAAAAGAGCAAATACTTAAAACATAATAAGGAAAAAAAAATAGCTATAATTTGTAAAAATTATGATTCTTAGTTATATATTATAGGAGAGAGACGAGTGAGATCAAGAGAGGAAGGAGAGAGGCAAGCAAGAGAGGGCGAAGAGTGGAGATAGACGAATTGTATATGTATATCTGTCAAATAATTATATATATGTAACTGATATACACATGTATTTGTATATCTGGTAAAAGATTGCAAAAAGAGGAGAGAGCCGAGAGAAAGAGGAAGAGATGAGAGAGAAAAGAGCAACAAAATCCTAACTATAGCTATATATTGTAATTTTTTCAAATTATAGTAGCATAATGTAAATACATATCATATGTTTGCCTAGTCATATAATTTATTATTGTGATTTATAGTATCTTTTTATGTAATATTCAAATAATATATATTATTTTATCCATTTAAATTCATGTGATATTGAACGTTTGATAGAATTTGGTGAGTCCACAATTTTTTTTATGTATATTTTTAAATATTTCAAGTAATTAACATTTATGTAATTTTCTGCCACACCCCGAGAGGGTACCCTAGACGTAACCGGCACTCAGAGACGATAACTAGTCCCTAAGAGAATTACTTGGCCTCATCACATCCATTCATTCATACAATCTACTATCAGCGGAAGACATCAAGGGATATATGAGCACATCATCATCGGTTCTCAAATATATATATATAAAATGGCTAGTAGGAAGAACTAGCTCACAATCTTACATCAATATTCGACTCTAGTCTTTGAAGCCTCTATCACTATCAAGTGGTGCCAATGACAGACACATGACTATCTCAATCAAAATGAAGCTAGTCACTCTAACTCTAAGGCAAGATGAAAATAAACATAAGAGATTCCTCCGAAGTAAGGGAGGCTCACCAATCAGCTGAGCGTCTTCAATCTTCAACGGTGTGCCTGTTGACGATCTCCAAATCATGTATCTACATCATGAAATGATGCAGTGCCAAAGGGGGCTGTCAGTACGTGGAATGTACCGGTATGTAAAATAGTTGAGTGAAACTGAAAACAGGTAGAATAATATGACAATAACAATCAACTCAATATAGAAAACAGTCAGCATGTCAAATGTCTTTCTAAAGAAAGAATAAAGAATAGACAAACGACCCATCACATCCATCACCCTATACCATTACCTCAACATCAGTGTACTATCAAGAGGAAATCCTAAATGGGAGTTTCTATAACCGACAATCACCCCCTATGAGCCAGAAGTGATACAACGAAGAGATGTTGTTGCCACATTCGTCCAGTACCTTGCTGGGGTAAAGGACGAGTCTGTCAGTGGATCCAAAAGTCTGTCAAGTCCTTTTTTAGGACAAAGGAAACATTCGCTTTCTCTGTCCAATCCTCTCTTACGCTGGCCACGTAGTTAATGAGTTCGAGTGGGACTCACTCTTACCTATTTCGATGTTAATACTTCTCCCATGACTCAAGAAAGCTCATAGTCTGTCAAGACCGGGCTGTTACGTAGCCAACCCCCTCAAGCGGGGTCATCATCTCATCTATCATTCTACCAACTCAAATAGTAGAATTATTCTTCAAGCTAAGGTTCAATCCTCGTTTAATCCAAATGACACTAATTTCATCTACTTTAGTCATCAATACGCTCATCTCATGACTTGAAAACTATTATTAGGGAACAATTAAATAGACATATCGTTTGAGTTTATTTATAGAGACTCAAGAGACTATCAAGTTCTATAAATCTAGCATCATTCTCATATTCACAATCACCATCTCTATCAACTTTCTCAATCAAGGCTCCAGACTCAAACCCTAACTTCTTTCATGCAATCTTTAATAAAGTAATAAGTAGTATTTATGCAGTAATTCATGTAAAAACATTCAATTCAAAAAAAACAAGTTTATGATGACCATCAACATGTTAAAATACGTACATTCAATATAGTTTCAAGAATGTAATCAAGAAAATCATTTATATAGGCTCAAGAAACTTCAATCAACCATCTAAGACCTCCTATGGGGCACATGAGAGGACAATCTCATGTTTTCGTTTGACCTTACATACCTGGGGTTTGAAGAATCCTCAATTTTCCTACACGAATTGGCCCTGGACTCGAAACTCTCCTCTCTTCTTCTTCTCCTTCTCTCAGAATGTAGTTTAGACCTAAGAAAAATGGGGTTATAAAATCCTTTCGAATGTATATAGGCTTAAATATTCGTTGTAGGACTTAAGAATATATTGGGAAGGACAAAAATGTCCTTCCCGAAGTTAAAAGACAAAAATCAAATTCTTGGTCACTGGTACGCGTCGCACACCAGTTCATTAGGACTGATTTTCGCAAAAATCAATTTTCGTAGAGAATTTGAAGAAAAACTTCAAGTGTGGTTTCGCGTCCCAGGCGCGTCGCGGCCTGGACGCGGAAACCTCAATGTTTTGGCTTTCTTTGGGAAAAATAATTCGCATTTTTCGCGTTAAGTTTAATTTCTTATTCTATTTTTTTTAATAATAATCCTATCATGTATTTGTCCTTTTTAAGTTTCTTATAATGCCATTATGCAAGGTGAGACATGATTCGAGGCCATTTTCTGACTTGATTTTCTGCGTTGATCGCAAATTCGATTTCGATTTCTCATCAAAGTTTTGAAAGATGCGTTGTGCGCACGATACATTTTAGGAACATTTCGATAAATTTTCACTGAGTGTTACATTTTCAAATGCATAAGGTACTCTTAAAGTAGTGTACTTGTTGTCTATTATTAGATAATACAAAAAAATTATTAATTATTATAGTGTATAATATTTAAAAATAATTTTCAAATACAAAATGAATTGAAAATAAGATGAATAATTTCCAAACTCATTTAAATTGAAAAATTACATGTATAAATGATTTTGAAAATAAAAGGTGGAAGTAATGGACAGTAAATGAGAGCCAAACCAAGCGTGGCCCCCAAATGAAAAGCCCTAGATTTTGGCATAAATTAATGATTGATCTTTTAATGCAACAAATTGAACAAAATACATTCGTTAAACTATAACAACTTATTAGAACACACCTTATCAAAGCACGTAATCAAACATGAACAAACAATATATTCTTGACTAAAAAGTAGGCATATCGTCCAATCCCGATTAATAAAAAAAAAATAGAAAAGAAAGTATTTCGTTCATCTCAAATTAATTAAATTTTTGAGATAATATATATATATATATATATATTAAGAAAGATATTTTAAAATAAAATTTAAAATCGTACTTTCACTGTTATCCTTTGTAAAGTCATAAATATTTAGTATAATTTATTTCCTAAAAAATATAATTTTAATAAATAAAATGACAAATATGAAAAAAGTTTTAATTATTCATATTGAACTTTGAACAATTTAATTATTTTAAATATTAAAAAAATTTAAAAATTTAATTAGTTTGGGACGAAGGGAATATTAGAGTAGCTTAGTAGCCTCTAATGGAGTATTAATTATGCCAGGTGACTTATTTTACTAGCGTACCACAGACAATTCCCCTTTAACACGTGACTCAAATATCTATCCATCCAAGTTTTTTATTTTTTAAATATATTTCATTTTGAATTTCAACAAAAACTATAACATTGAAATGCTACGCAATTTTAAACCCAAAGAAAAGGTAGTCAATCATTTTCTTTTGTTTTTTTATCGATATTAAATATTTATATTGAAGCTCTTTATAAAATTATTTTTCACACTCTTTCTATTTACAAAGCAGTTTGGCATCTAGCTTGCTACTCCAGTGACACAATGTTCTCCCCAGATGAATATCTTTTTCACTTCATCGTCTTCTTCATTATCCTCATGGCAATTCCTACCTTCATCTTGTGTCAATTCGTCACTTCTCCCTACGGCAAACACTACACTTCAGCTACTTCAGGCACCACTATTTCTCCGCCAATTGCATGGGCTTTCATGGAAAGCCCTACGCTTTGGCTCACATTTCTCCTATTTCCTCTGGGGAAAAATCACACAAATCCATTAGCTTTCATACTAATTTCCCCTTTCCTCTTTCACTACACAAATCGTACAATCCTTTACCCTCTTCGCCTCCACTTCCGTACCAAAACAAAATCAACTAACAATTTCCCGCTGAGTATCGCAATTACAGCTTTTATTTTCAATTTATTGAATGCTTACATGCAGAGCAGATGGGTTTCCCATTACGCGAACTACGAAGACGACGAGTGGTTTTGGGTACGGTTTGGCATTGGGTTGGGCGTTTTCGGGTCGGGTATGGCAGTGAATGTTTGGGCCGATGGAGTGTTGTTGAGCCTGAAGAAACAAGGGGGTGGATACAAGATACCGAAAGGTGGGCTTTTTGAGTATGTGAGCAGCCCAAATTATTTGGGTGAGATAGTGGAATGGTTGGGCTGGGCTTTGATGACATGGTCTTGGGCCGGGCTTGCGTTTTTCGTGTACACGTGTGCTAATTTGGTTCCTCGAGCTGTTTCGAATCATAAATGGTATGTGGAGAAATTTGGGGAAAATTATCCTAAGAATAGAAAAGCTGTTTTTCCCTTTTTTTATTGACAATTTGACATTGTTGCATCTTGTTTTGGATGGTTATGTTAACTATCTATTGTATCGTATTATTAAATGTATTACTATGTAATAATGAAGCGTTTGTGTGATCGTGTCATTGCCTTTGTTTATTTTCTAAGAATCAAGTTTAATTTCTTATTCTATTTTTTTTAATAATAATCCTATCATGTATTTGTCCTTTTTAAGTTTCTTATAATGCCATTATGCAAGGTGAGACATGATATAATCTATAGTATATCAACACAATACATATAGTATTCCCTTTGTTCTTGTTGGTTAAAGCATTTTAATATTATAGAATGTTAAGGAAATTAGGATAGTGATCTTTGGCGGTTGACTCTTTCTAACAATTAGTGGGCATTAACATTTGCTGGCCGTTTGTCCATTTGCTGTAACTCTCAATTTGGAGTAACTCCTTGTGAATTACTCATTATGTTATAGGTGATTACTCCTTTTAAGTTACAGGTTTTGGCAGTTGCATTTGGACGTTGGAGGCCATTAGTTGCCCTCACTTTTATTTCATTCTTTAACCTTTCTTTATACCTTATAACCTATGTAACCTCTATATTACTTCTTATTCATGATATGGAAGACTTCCTCAATTATAAATAGTAGATGTCTTTATTTGTTTTATATATACAATATCAAAAAGAAAAACTTAAGAGTGCATAAAATTTGTAAAAAGAGAGTTCTTATTAGTTGAAGGAAGGTAATCTTTTTGTGGAGCTTGAGACTCAACTCTTGTCCAGAGTTTTTTGAGTTATACTTTTGTTAGAACCCATATATTGGTGTTTTGGTACCATTGCGAATTTTGAGATCAATGTTGTCATTTTCAGGAAAACTTGACACGTAAGTGTATTTTTGAAGAATTTGAAAATTTAAGTTGGAATCTTTGTATAAGTATGTGTTTATGAGCTTATGGACATTTACATGTACAAGTGTACACTTACAAGACAAAGTATATTAAGTCTTTCATTAAGTATTTACATGTGGAGAAAGCTCAATTCTAGAAAACAAAGTGTGTAATGTTGTATTTGGTATATTGGATCCCCCAAGTATCGTAGAAGCTTTGGTTTGGTGAGAAAATGCGTAGAAATCCATATTTGAAGTGTTGAAGTTGTGAAAAGGGTTTGAAGGTAAGTTGAAATTTCTCTTCTTTTGAGCTAAATTAAAGAGTTCTAATGGCTTGGATGGTGTTATATTGAAAGGATAACTAAGAAAATTTGATTGTTTGGTTGAAATTGAAGCTTGTGAAGTGAATTTCGAACTTGGGTATATATGTATGTATAAGTGCAAATTGTTTCAATTCTATGTCTTTATGTATTGTTGATATAAAATATGTTTCTTGTGAGCTTATATGAGAGTGGAAAAAAAGTATAAGAACTTGTGTGTATACTTTCTTGGATGGGTGGTCTAATTGGAGGGCTTATAATTGTGAATTGGTTGTGTTTTGACGTTGGGGGTTTTCATCGAGCGTTGGAGTGTTGTGTTGTGATTCTTGGAGTGTTTTGAAGTAATTTAATATGTTATTTATGTACATATTGAGCAGCTGTCCAGATTTTAAAATTTTGGTAAACATGAGGTAATGCCACGTTTTAGTGTTTTAAGGTTTCCTTTGTAGTCGGGAGTTTGTGTTGTGTGTTTGGATGGTGGAATGTGATCCTTAGAGCATGTAAGAGTATTTAAATATGGACGAAATATGAATATGAGGGTTGCTGCCCCTGTGTGGCAGTTTTGAGGTAAAGCGTGATTAGCATCGCGCTTCGACGTTTTAAGTTTTTGTTTGATGTTTTAATGATTCAATTGGACTCTTGAGGCTTGTTAGAGTACTTGAACGTGTTGAGTGTGTGAATTATCATGTTGCTGCCCCTGTTTTTAGTTTTGGTTAATTTTCAAGTTGGTTGAGGAATTAAGAAAAGTTTTGTGGCTTGTATTGATTTCTTGTGCTTCCTTATGGTTGTTGTTGTTGTTGGTTGTTTGGGGGCAAGTTGGAACCCCCGGGATGATCCTTTTTAAGGGGAGGTACTGTCGAATTTTTTTGTAAAAATTTGGAGGAGGTTTAGTATTAATTATGTATGTATTATGCTAATTGTAGATTTTGAGCATCCGGAGGGGTAACTTGGGTTTGATTTGTGTTGGAACTAACTTTAGCAAAGAAAAGAGGTATGTAAAGTTTCCTTCTTTCAGCATGACTATGTTTGAAATATGAAATACGTCAAAGTTTGAAAAGTTTCTCTATGTCTTCCGGTTGAGCTCATGTAATACCTTATAACCTATGTAACCTCTA
>BAUE01099457.1:0-10242 GCA_000787875.1 Solanum virginianum | reverse complement strand
AAATGAATAGTAATTTATTCTGGATTCTGTTTTGGCTTATGTTCTGGATACCTAAATGGGTGTCAGTCACGGCCCATAAACTGGGACGTGACAGAAACACCCACATGCCTTCTGATAGGGATGTGGTTGGATGTGGTAGGAGTCATTCCTCAGCTCGCGCTCGAAGAGTTTGACACTCCTTTTCAGACTATTTCCCAGTTAGCTGCTAAGAAAAAGTTCCACGTTGTGCTACATCCTATTTGATGACATCCACACCATGTTTAACACATAATTTTCTTTTCGACGTGATAGATAATAAGTCAATATGATGCAACACGATGATGGCTATCTCAGCAATAAAGGATGATGCCTTTCTTGACAGCTTGAAAATGCAACGACCCTCTCGGCAGTTCGAACATGCAATGACCCTCTCAAAAATGGATGATGAAATGGCCCTCTCGGTAGCTTGAAAATAAAATGGCCCTTTTATCGATGATGATTAAATGCCCTCTTGACAGTGATGATGAAATGGTCCTCTTGGCAACTTAAAATAAAATAGCCCTCTCAGCGATGATGATGAGATGACCCTCTTGGCAATGATGATGAAATGACCCTCTTGGTAACTGGAAAATAAAATGACCCTCTTGGCGATGATGATAAAATGACCCTCTTGGCAATGATAATGAAATGACCCTCTGGGCAACTGAAAAATAAAATGGCCCTCTTGGCGATGATGATGAAATGACCCTCTTGGCAACTGAAAATATGGTCCTCTCGGCGATGATCATAGAATAGCCCTCTTGGCAACTGAAAAATAAAAATGGCCCTCTCGGCGATGATAAAATGGCTCTCTTAGCAACTTGAAAATAAAGTGGGCCTCTTGGCAACAGAAAAATAAAAAATGGCCCTCTTGGCGATGATGATAAAATGGCCCTCTTGGCAATGATAATGAAATGACCCTCTTGGCAACATGAAAATAAAATGACCCTCTTGGCAATGATGATGAAGTAACCCTCTTGGCAACTCAAAAATAAAATGACCCTCTCAGCAATAATGATAAAATGGCCCTCTTGGTAACTGGAAAATAAAAATGACCCTCTTGGCAATGATAATGAAATGACCCTCTTGGAAATTGTAAATATTTTCCCTGCATCCACAGAACATTTCTTAGTTTTAAAAGCTAATTGATCTGTGTTGATTCTTCAGTTGTTTGCTTTCCGTCGTCCTTTGGTGGACTGCTTTGATCTTTCGCCTCTTGGTAGATGAAAGATAAAGACACATTTTGACAAGATATTTGATACGTAAAAATATTTTAGACACGATAAATTTAGAAGAGGATTTTTGAGGAAAGGTCACTGCCAATTGTCATGTCAAGTAAAGCTTAGATGAACGAGTTCAACTTATGACATAGTTCTCTTGATGCATCAATGTTGTCTTTGAATTTCTGATCAGGCAAAAGATCTTCAAGGTCGCTTTCAGAATTCTAATGACACCGAATGAAATTTTAAGGATGACCTCAAAATTTTTTGTCCCAGTTAAATGTCGTAATAAAACACAAACTTGCTAGAAGGACCATGAGAATTTTTGAGATCTCCTCAAAAATTCTGTCCTAGTCAAAATGCCTTAAACTCTGACTTGTTGGAGATGGATCTTTTGTTGAGAATTTTTGAGTTTCTCTCAAAACTTTTGTCCCAGTTTCCTTTATGGGAGTATGACCGAACTGTTGTGGCGCCTATGTATCCCATTGAGGCAGGAATCATGTCAAACGTAGTTTCCCTATCGGGAGGTAGCAAAATATAAGTTTAAATAAGAAAATGATCAAGGCCGAAATAGGCCGGCTACGTATCTCATTCTTGAGAATTCAGGACAAACGTAGTTCAAATCAAAAGAGTTAATAAAAGGGTAATCGGATGACCGAGGCCAACATAGGCCGCCTACATAACTCATTCTTGAGAATTTAGGTCAAGCATAGTTCGTTACATGGGGAATTAATTTTAAAATGCTGAAAGTTGTTACAAGTAAAATAATGCAATAAAAGGAAAAAAGTAACAAAGTTTTTAAACCTTCAAACATAATATCTCTTGACGACGTCTGAATTGATTGGTTTCGACCACTCTTGACCATCCATCTCTGACAAAATCAATGCTCCTCCTTGTAACACTTTGCGAACCATGTACGTCCCTTGCCAATCTGGTGCAAATTTTCATTTTTATTCATCTTGATTGGGAAAGATGTGTTTGAGAACCAACTACCCAACTTTGAACCTCTGAGGTATCACTCTCATATGGAAAGCACGAATCGTTCTCAGTTGATAAAACTGACCATGACAAACAACTGTCATTCTTTTTTCGTCGATCAAGGCCAAATGTTCAATTTGGTTGCGGACCCAATCTGCATCACTTAACTCAGCTTCTTGAATAACTCTCAATGATGGTATTTCAACTTCAGTAGGTGTCACTGCTTCTGTTCCATACACCAACAAGTACGGAGTTGCTCCAATTGATGTTCGAGTAGTCGTGCGATAACCCAATAGAGCATAGGGTAGCATTTCATGCCATCCTTGATGTTTGTCGATCATTTTCCTTAGGATCTTCTTGATATTCTTGTTGAGTTTTGGTGAGTAATCTTGAATTGCTCACATATTTCTTTCATCAAATTACTATTGAGATCCGCCCCATTATCGGTGATGATGGAATCTGGTATCCCAAATCGGCATATCAAGTTGTTGTGCACAAAATCAGTGACCACTTTCTTTGTCATGGACTTGTGGGAGACGACTTCCACCCACTTGGTAAAGTAATCAATGGCAACCAAAACAAATCTATGACCATTAGAGGTAGCTAACAAATCTATGACCATTCGAGGTAGCTGGCTTGGCTCTATTGGGCCAATAACATCTATGCCCCAAGCTACAAATGGCCAAGGAGAACTCATAGCTTTGAGTTCCTGAGGAGGTACTCGAATCAAATCACCATGTACCTAGCATTGATGATATTTTTGCACAAACTTGCAACAATCATGCGCCATAGTCATCCAAAAATGACCTGCTCGAAGGATCTTCTTCGCCAAAGTAAGTCCACTCATATGAGTGCGGCAGATCCTTGCATGTACTTATTCTAGAAGTCTCATAGCTTTTGTAGCATCCACACATCTTAGGAGGCTCAGATTTGGGGTCCTTCTATAAAGCATTTCCCCTCTTGGAAAGAAGTTGTTAGCCAGTCGGCGTATGGCCTTTTTCTAATTGGAAGTAGCACTTTCTGGATAGGTTCCGGTCTCCAAATACCTTTTTATGTCAAAATACCAAGGTTTTCCATCTGGTTCCACTTCAACATGTGAATAATAGGGTAGTTTTTCTTTCAAATTTATCTTCACGAGATTGATATATGTCATATCTGGATGCTAAATCATTGAAGAAATGGTGGCAAGGGTATCGACAAACTCATTCTACACCCTTGGAGTATGCTTAAACTCGATCTATTGTAACCTCTTGGATAACCTCTGTACTAATTGTACATATGGTATGATCTTTGGATTCTTTATAGCAATTCTCCTTGAACCTGATAAGTTAGCAAATCTAAATCCCCAATAACTAACAACTCTTGTACATTCATGTCGATGGCCATCTCCATGCCATGAATGCAAGCTTCGTATTCAACCATGTTATTAGTACAACAAAATCAAAGTTTTGCAACTATATAATAATGTTGGCCAGATTCTAATACCAAGACTGCTCCGACTCCACTACCTCGGCAATTTATCGCTCCATCAAAGAACATTCTCCATCCGGGATATACATCACACATGTCTTCACCTACAAAAGATACTTCTTCATTTGGAAAGTAAGTTTTAAGTGGTTCATATTATTCATCCACCGAATTTTCTGCAAGGTGGTCAGCTAAGGCCTGTGCCTTGATCGCTTTCTGAGTTACATACACGATATTAAATTCACTCAAAAGCATTTGCCATTTGGCTAACCTTCCGATTGGCATCGCCTTCTGAAAGATATACCTCAATGGGTCCATCTTCAAAATGAGGTAAGTAGTGTATGAAGATTAGTAATGTCTTAATTTTTCAGCAACCCACGTCGAAGCACATTAAGTTTTCTCCAAATAAGTATATCGGGCCTCGTATGGAGTAAACTTCTTACTTAGATAGTAAATTTCTCGCTCCTTCTTCCCTGTTTCATCATGCTGACCTAGAACACATCTGAATGCATTTTCTGAGACAAATAGGTACAATAATAGTGGGCTTCCTTCTCGCGGAGGGACTAGCACTGGTGGGTTAGAAAAATGGCCTTTGATGGTACCGAAAGCATTTTGACATTATTTGGTCCATTCTGTACATGCATCCTTTCTTATTAGCTTAAAAATGGGCTCACAAATCATTGTGGATTGAGCTATAAATCGACTAATATAGTTCAATCTTCCCAAAAAACTCCTAACTTCTTTCTTCATCCTTGGAGGTGGCAATTCCTGGATTGCTTTTGTTTTGGAAGGGTCGAGCTCAATACCTCTTCTGCTGACGATGAATTCCAGTAATTTTCCAGCAGGCACTTAAAAAGCACATTTGCCAGGATTCATATTGGCACAGGTGGTCAAAGAATTTCTTCGAGTGAGTTAGATGATCCAAACTCTCGCAGGACTTGATGATAACATCATCCACATACACCTTAATTTCCTTGTGAATCATATCATGAAAAAGAGTTGTCATTGCTCTTGTATAAGTAGCTCCAATATTGTTTAGAGCAAATGGCATCACTCGACAATGATACACACCCCAAGGCGTGATAAAAGATGTTTTTTCTGTATCTTCTTCATCCATTAGAATTTGGTGATAACCCGCAAAATAATCCACGAATGACTGCATCTCATGCTTGGCGCAATTGTCAATGAGAAAATGGATATTTGGTAATGGAAAATCATCCTTGGGACCGACTTTATTGAGATCTTTGTAGTCAACACAAACCCTAATCTTTCCATCTTTCATGAGCACCGGAACAATATTGGCTAACCAAGTGGGATATTATGTCACTTCCACCACTTTGGATTGTATTTGCTTAGTAACCTCTTCCTTGATTTTTAGACTCAGATCTGGTTTAAATTTTTGAGTCTTTGTTTATTTGGTGTATAGGAAATCGATGACACTTTCTCTCTCTTCTTCCTTAGTAATACTGAGGATCCAGCTGAATTGGACACACGAATAATCTTTCCTGTTCTGAGCCCATCCTCAATAGTCTCCCCTATCTTGACTATCTCAGCGAATTTTGCCCCAATAAGCAATATCATTCTGTCATAGAATTTGGGCTCCTGGGTGCGTACAAATATTTCAACGACCTCTTTCTTGGACATGGGAGGTCAAACCCTAGCAGCCTCTTTCCTCCATCTATAGGCATACTCTTCATAAATATTTGCTTTAGTTTTTCCAAAGAATATCGATCCGAAACAATCTCGATATTGTAAGCGAATCTCTCAATAAAATCCTTGGCTATTGCACCCAACTAGTCCATTGGTCCATTTCTTGGGAAGTAAACCATTCCAAGGCCTCCCCGCTCAAGCTCTGACTGAAAAGTCTCATCAGTAATGCCTCATTCTTTCATACACCTACAAGCTGGTCACAATAGGCTCTCAAGTGGGTGAGAAGGTTTTCGGCTCCGTCGAAATCATAAAATTTTGGTATTTTGAATCCTTTTGGAAGGTTCAAATTAGGATATATACACAAATTCTCGTAGTTCAATCCTGCGACATCTGGTGCAACGTGAAATTATTTCATAGCCTTTGCAATTTCTTCCTTTATGCTTAACTTTGTCATTTCTTCCTGAACCTTCAACTCTTTTTCCTTTTCCTCATAATGATTGATTTCTGGGTATGTCAGATATGGAATATGTGGCTTGGGAAGGGTGGATATATGGAATGGAGCTTTAAGAGGTGAGCATTAAGTGGGAGGTGGGTTTTGGTTATGTTTTTCTTGATCTTTTGGAGGGGCTATTTGTGGGTTAGTAGTATTGGAGTTTTGAGGAGGAGTAAAAGTTGGTATGTTATTGGGATTTTGAGGTGGAGGGAAGGCCTGTATGTTGGTATTGGGATTTTTTATTGGAGAAGGTGTATGGCCTGAGGAGCTGGTATGATATCTGTCAATAGCAGGGGTGTTTTGAATAGAGATAAAGGGTGGGTTATCTATGGTAGGTTCACAGGTTAGGTTTTAATGAGGAGAGGGGAGTGGAGACCTCTTATGTTAAGACCAGGAAGGTTAGCAGAAATGACCAAGTTCGTCAAGTCTTGGGCCTTTTGCATCTCAATCCTCATCTTTGCTACTTGCTGCATCAGCTATGCAATAAATTTGTTTTGCTCAGCAATGATGGGATCTACTATGGTAATTTCTGTCGAGTCCATATCCTCATTGTTTTCGGCCATTGTTGTCTTTGATGAGTTTTGGTCGAGGAAGGAACCTCTGCGAACCTTTGCTCGGGTAAAGTGTGGATGGTCGGCCAGCTTATCAACACAAATCAATTCTAAGTTACCTGTAAGAAGAATTACTCATAGGCAAGTATTTTAGTTTTCTTGAATTGGCATGCGATACAAGATAGCATACATAATATAATGAACACCCAACAACCATAGCATAGAACAGATATTACGCGTCCTAAATAAGTATGTGACCCTTTAGTGCCAAAGGTTGGCCTATCGATTTGAAAGATGCATCATTGTCGTTTTAAATATTTCATCATTCCCCAAACAGCAGATTCTATAAATAGATAAAAAAAGGTATTACAAAGCGTCATAATAGGGGATACATTTTAGGGAAAGGGAAAAATGTAAATACAAAGAAAAACATTCCCACGCAGGGGATAAACTAACTAGAAGAAGATCCTACTTCATTCCTGGCTTTCTCCACCTCTCCTCGAATATGGTGTCAATGCAACATCAAGAAAGGCTCAGCTAGTAAGGTGTGCCCGGATGTCAGCATTTGCTGAAGAGTGGTGATTTGTCTTTCAAAATTCTGATCCAACTGAACCAAGCATGTTCTTGCATCAACTAGCTATTGTGTCCTGAAGATTAAAGCTCTGTGAAGCCCTTTCTCTCAGTACAAGTACTTCTATTCTCTTCACTAAAATTCTCGTTCCCTGTCATCCCATTGTTATTGAAAAAGTTTGTTTTGGACCTAGATTCTTGCTTCTATATCTTCCAATCATGGATCGAGGTGAGGCCCTAGGGTGAGCTCATTTTTTAAGTCTACCCTTAGCCATTCTTTGTACCCTCGCTTATAGCCTACGCAATACTTGTTTTCAGCAATACTTTCTTTTCCCGAGTAGACACACATGGACCATTCTGTAAGAATGTCATTTGCATAGGGAACCTTTTCAAGATCCTCGTAATCTATAACAAACTAGCTAGTGTCCCTTGTCTTAGGATCAACTTGCTTTCTCCCAAACTGTCTCATTACTCGGTTTGGGGAGTAGGGCCTCATATCTCGGATACCTATAAGAACCAGGAAAGGGAATCATCTCCCTTGCATTGCCACCCTTTTAGTAATTTAGTCATCGAACATCCATGAAATATTATCCTCTTTCAAATCATAGAGGGCTTTGGCACATCCTTCTTTCGACCTTTTCATGTCGAATTTTTGGATAATCAATAGGAGTTCATGGTGAGCCAAGGCATTTCTCCCATCTTACTATCTCAAATCTTACTTCTATTCTGCAACCTTCGTAGCCAAATGCAAAGACATCCAATATTGAAGCAGCAAGTTGTACCCCTAAAAGAATCTGTACTCGTTCTTACACAACCCAAGAGATCAATAAATGTCGATCACAATGATTGGTGCCAAATTGCAATACTTCTTTTGGCCATCTTCACCTAGGCCATGGAAGATGGCATGCGTGACCATGACTACTCTAGAATCTATTATGTTCGTCTAATCTTGAGGGAATACCATGGTCCCTAAGAGGCATATGGAAAAGGTTAAGGCTTGAGTACTGATCTAACTGGCATAATCATGAAATTTGTTAGGAAATCTCTCGAAATAGCTCTTATGTCCCTAATGCTCAAAGAACCTCAAGAAAGGGATTTTTGGAGTATCTAACCAATCAGCTTTTACAAGGAAGAACATGTCCTTCATTTTCTTGCTGGTTGGTCTACTTGGTATCAGAATGTTATTTATTTTTTTTAAATCAAATTTTATTAAAAAAGACAAATAATTAAATGCATACAGTATGTACCAGAATGTTATGGTCCAAGTGTTCTTTCCTTTTTTCATATAACCCCTTAGACTCTAAACAATCTCTAATCTCCTCAATTATAGGTGTTAGCTCAACATGCCCGAATCGAAACACCATTCTCTTATCGTCCCAAAATCTAGTAATTACTTTGACAAATATGGGGTATGCCTAAAAATCCATTAATGAATGTAGGTGCCCTAGATGTGTGATGACCTGTCTTTGTGCATCTTTGCTAAGATTATTCCACCAGATGCGGAGAAGATCCAGAGTCTTTTTAACCATATCGAACTCTGGGAATTGATTAGCTATCTACAAGAAACAAAAAGCATTAGAAAAACCCCTAAGCCCGCGAATGATGAATTATTTAAATAATGTACACATCCTTCAAATTAGACAAACAAAATGATCGTCCACTAGGGCCAAAGGCAACTTTGGACTTAAGGTGGACTACTAATGGGCCCAATACCCCTTAGGTATTAGGTCAACCTAGGTCAATGCACTTACAGAGTTTTGGCTCAGCTCTAACCTAGGTTACTAAGAGTGGACTTATTTTGACTGTGGAAAGGTGACCCAGGCGAACAACCTTGGCTGGGGAAGATAACGACCGTTGATCTTGGAAGATCAACTCACTTCGTCAAGGTACCCCGATGGAAAATTTAGGTTAAATGATTGTGACCTGCATAAACATCATTTAGTGCAAAAGAAAAATTGCCAAGTGGCGGAAGATGCTATGCATGATATGAAGTTATAATAACTTGAAATTAAACAAGTAAGATACAAATAGAGAAAATAAAGGAAATTACTAATTATTACAATCCAATAGTTAGTCAAATAACCTAATATAATGGTTAGAACCTAATTAAAATTTCCAGCAGAGTTGTCATTTCTGTTATATGGAAAAATAAATTTTACTTTCGAGAATTTAATTTATTACTCAATTGGTTTAAGTAAATCAAATTTTCAAAATTAAAACAGAGTCGCCACTTAATCTTTAAGGAAAAATCAAGAAACCCTTAAAATATTTTAAAAGACTTAAATAGAAAAGATCTTTTATAATCCAAAGAAAAAGTTCAAATTCACATTTCCTATCTTGAAGGATAAGCTTGTGTCTGCTCCTATCTTGTCTCTATCAGAAGGGTTAGAAGAGTTTGTTGTGTATTGTGATGCCTCCCGAATGGGTTTGGGTTGTGTGTTAATGCAAAATGGTAAGGTGATAGCCTATGCTTCTAGGCAACTCAAAGTACATGAAAAGAATTATCCTACTCATGATCTTAAATTGACCGCTGTGGTTTTTGCTTTGGAAATTTGGCATCATTATTTGTATGGGGGTGCATGTTGATGTGTTTACCTATCATAAGAGTCACCAATATGTGTTCACTCAAAAAGATCTCAACTTAAGGCAAAGAAGGCAGTTAGAACTTCTTAAGGATTATGATATGAGTGTGCATTATCATCTCGGTAAGGCTGATATTGTGGAGAATGATTTGAGTAGGGTGTCTAGGGGTAGCCTAGTAAATGTTGATGGTGGGTGCATAGAGTTGGCTAGGGATGTCCATCAATAGGTTTTACACTAGTATTGCACACCCACCAAGTATTTGATGAAATGTCTGGTTATTGTATCTTGAGTTATTGAAGGCCTAAGACTTGGTATATAAGTTAAGTGACTTTATATGATGAAGGGTGATAAGAATGTGTTGATATCATGAGAAGTATCTATTGGGTTGATGTCATGAGAAGTATGTATGTTCGATGTCATGTGAAGTAACTATTGTATTTTGAGTTGACCATAGCGAATTGAGAGGTGATGCCTCAATCACCTAGATGGGGGTGGTATGATATCAACCAATTGAGGTTTGGTACCTCAATCATCTCGGATGGGGGCGGTATGCCATCAACCAATTGAGGGATTAGTACCTCTATCATCTCGAATTAGGGTTGGTATGCCATCAACCAATTAAGGGTTTGGTACCTTAATTGTCTCGAATAGGGAGGTATGCCATCAACCAATTGAGGGGTTGGTACCTCAATCACTTCTAAGGTGTGGTCTA
>BAUE01099474.1:0-10235 GCA_000787875.1 Solanum virginianum | reverse complement strand
TCATGCAAGTAAACTTGAAGTAAATCAACCCACCAATACTAGGTAATACCATCATGCAATATACATCAAAACCGTTCATCAAATCTCAAGATAGATCCAAGATTCATAGCTCAAAATATGCTCAAACAGTCACACTTTTATAAAACCTCAACATATTTATAGTCCAATTCATAATAAGTAAGACTCATAAGTAAATCAACTTAAAAACATGAAATTTATGTAAAAAGGAAGCTTGGGCACCATGGGTGAAAGGATCCAATGGTTGAAACCCACATACCTTAGCTTCGGAGAATTCCTTAATTAAGATTAGAATGGAGACTTGAAGCTTGAGTGAAATTCTTAAGATCTAGAATGGGTTTTGGCACTTGAATTTTGAGTGAAATATTTGTCTAAGTGTTTGAGAGAGTATTGGGGAATGTCTTGTATGATATGAAGGTGAAATATGGATAAGTATAGGTATTTTCATGCATGGGAAGGCTTAGGTCCAAGACCCAAAAGCCTTGGACCGAAACAGAAAACAGGAAGTAAAATAACAAATCTCCGCATTACGGAGAGAACGCGTACCCTCACTGGAATGTGAAATTTTGGTGAAATGAAATTTTGCTATGGTTACTCTAAAATCTGGGTTATACCCATTGCCCACTCAATTTTGCCCCTGAACAAGAATATGAAGTCAAATTTTTGATATCACGCATGAATTTTGAGATAAATAAAAATTACGATTATGGGCATTTTCGAAGCACATTTTCGAGCACTTATTGGGATTGTTTCAATATCTCCCACTTGGAAACATTCTTCCCTGAATGTCAAAGAAACGTACAAAAAGAAGGATAATCATAAAGAGATCAGCCCCAACAAGAATGCAACAATACTATTAAACATCATTTTAAAATCTCAACATAAGTTTCAAAATAACTATAAACTTGTCAACATAAACATGAATGCATGCAATGGCATAAGGGCTGACACATAAGACTTGAAATCACATAGAAGATTTAGAATTAAGGCCTGAGGCTTGAGTAGAATGGAAGAGATAGGGATATCGCTTTTGCATGTGTCACGATCCAAGCCTAGGGCCTAGACATGACACAGCGCAAGGGGAACCCGAAGAGACCACAAGCAAGCCTCTTAGAACATCATTACACATCCTTGGTCGCCTAAGCAATAAAACAAGCATCAAGAGATAATAATGTGAGGCAACCGGGGCTAAGGGAAAATACTTTCATATCATAGACATCAAGAACAATAGAGTCAAGGCTCTTAGCGTAGATACATAACATATCCAACAAATATTTCTAATACATAGATAAGAGTGGGGGCCAAGACAAAGCAACCGGCTCACCCTTATAGTCAAAATAGAACATAAGGAAGAATGTCTTAAACTCACCCCACCATTGCTACCTTGGAACCTCAGGTTACCCATTCTATCAAAGGCATCGTAGTCAAAATGCATAACAATAGGCAATTGGCATAATATAACAATATAACACTTATAACCAAAAGATAAGTAAAAACATGCTTAAGTACCTCATGCTCATATAGGATATCATATGTGTTGTATGATCAATGCATAAGTAAAACATACTTAAGTAACTCATGCTCATATAGGATATCATATGTGTAGAAGAGACCAAGCTAGATTTTCAAAGTACGAACCCCTTGGTAGGTTAGTGATGATGCCGCCCCATCACTAGGTGGAGATGTACAAACCCTTCACTAGGTTGGTGATGATGTCGCCCTATCACCCTGGTAGAGAAGTACAAACCCTTCACTAGGTTGATGAGTACAAACCCCCATCTAGGTTAGTGATGATGCCGCCCCATTACTAGGTGGAGAACTACAAACCCTTCACTAGGTTGATGAGTACAAACCCCCATCTAGGTTAGTGATGATGCCGCCCCATTACTAGGTGGAGAACTACAAACCCTTCACTAGGTTGATGAGTACAAACCCCCCATCTAGGTTATCCGGGTTCTTAGTCCCCCGGACAGTACCCACATCCGGACATTTTGTCAAACACCTAGAGGGAGTGTAATGCTAGTATAAAACCATTAAATATAGAGATGAAATCATGCAGTAAAATCCATTGTAGAACCATTAATCAACACCTTGCAACACCCTCAAGCAATATACATCAAAACAGTCACAATTTCATATAGCTTTAACATAGTGTGCAATGAATTTCATAATAAGCAAGACTCATTTATAAATCAACTTTAAATCATGCAATCTGAGTAAAAGAAGGCTTGGGTATCATGGGTGGGAGGAACCCATGAAAGCAACCCATATACCTTAGCTTAGAAATGACCTTGGTGAAAATTGGAGATGGACAATTGAAGCTTGAAGAAGAATCTTGAAGGAGAACCTTAGCTTGGGATGAGGGTTTAGGACTTGAATTTGGAAGTGAAAATACGGCTAAGTATTTTGAGTGAGTATTGGGGAATGTTTAGGATGATATGAGGGTGAAATAAGGCTAAGTATAGGTAAAAGCACGGTTGGGAACACTTAGGCCCAAGACCCAAAGGCCTTGAACCGAGATAGACAACTGGCCACAAAAATACACGGAACGTGCCCTGGCGCGATGCGCTAGGGGCGCGGATCGTCTCTGGAAATCGTATTTTTACGATTTTCAAATTTTGCTATGATTGCTCTTAAGTCGGGGTTAGACCCATTTTCTACTCAATTTGATCCCCTTAACAAGAATATGAAGTCAAATTTTCGATATCACGCACGAATTTTGAGATATATAAAAATTACTATTTTGGACACTTCTGATACACATTTTCGGACACTTTTTAGGATCGTTTCATTAGCCTTCTTTTGGGTCAACTTAATCACGAGAGAAGCAATAGAAGAGAACTCATTCACAAACCTCCAATAGTAATCTGTTAAGCCCAAGAAACTTCGAATGTCCGATAGAGTCAAAGGTTTAGGCCAATTTCTAATCACCTCCATTTTCTTAAAGTCCATCTTAATACCATCCCCCAACACCACACGACCTAGGAAGGCAACCTTTTGCAACCAAAATTCACATTTTTCATACTTGGGATACAACTTCTCTTCCCTTAATTTCTCTGTCAACTCTTTTAACTCCTCCAGGGCCATACGGTAAGGGGGAATAGAAATGGGTTTAGTATTGGGAAGGAGATTTATACCAAAATCTATTTTTCTTTCGGGAGGAACACTGGGAAGATCACTAGGAAAGACATCAAGGAATTCATTTATCACCACAATCGACTCTATTGGAAGGACTTTGGACTCAACATCCCTAACCTTCACAAGACGATAAAGACACCCCTTAGAGATCAACTTTTGGGCTTTAATGCAAGAAATAAAGCTACCCTTGACCACTGCATCATGACTCTCTCACTCAAGGACGGGTTCATTTGGGATTTGAAATTTGACCCTATGGGTTCTACAATCAATAAAGGCATAATATGCATGCAACCAATCCATCCCAAGAATAACATCAAAATCAACCATATCCAACTCAACAAGATCACAAGGCAATATTTTATGCAAGATGCAAACGAGACAATTTCTATAGACATATGCACCAATGGGAGTAGACATCTCATAAGACACACAAGTCGGGTTCAACATGAAACTTTTTGGCAATAAGCGTGATAATAAAGGAAAGAGTGGCGCCCGGATCTATCAATGCATACACATCAAAGTCAAAGAAAATTTCAACATACCGATAGCAACATAGGGCACCTCATCCCCTCCTTGCCTTCCTTGATCAACATGACCACCTTGACCTTGAGGACGACCCTCCTTGCCCTTGCTTCGAACATAAGGGCAATCAACACGCTTATGACCAACTCTTCCACACCCATAACACGCATTCGAATCCTTTAAGCATTTGCCATGATAATACTTTTCACATTTTAGGCATTTTGGAAAACTCACCCCACCATTGCTACCTTGGAACCTCAGGTTACCCATTCTATCAATAGCAAGCCTCTTGTTTGGAGCACTAGAGGACCCTTGACCTCGAAATTCGTGATCTTGTTGGGGACGCTCACCCTTAGCACTCTAGAGACCACCCTCACGAGCCCTCTTAGACTCCTCACTCCTCCTTTTTTGAGCATATGGACAATCAACTATCTTGTGGTCCATCTTACCACACCCATAGCATACACCTGTGTTCCTCAAACATGTGTCATCATGTCCCCTCCCACAACTTGGACATCTAGGACGAGTCACCCCACCATTGCTCCCCAGCTAGGCAAATGGATGCCTACCTCCTATTCGGGCTCTCTTAGACCTTCCCTCTCCACTCTTACTATTTAGAGTCTTAAGGGTACTCATCGATCGGTTGAGTTAGGCGGTCACGGCCTTAGCCAACACCCATAGAGCATTGCGAACCTCCACATTCGATATATTGCCATCCTGAGTAGCCTGAGACATACTCTGAAATGCAACAGTTAGGAATTAGCAATAAGCCCTAGAGGATCTAACTCTACCGCACAACATAGATCATGAAGAAGTGAAACATTTCCTAAAATACCTCATAGCCTCATACCTATAGTCATGGTGCGCTTCACAACCATGGATAAGACTCTGATCGATGCGATGTGTTGGATGTCGAGGACCATTAACAATCTAGTGCTCTGATACCAAGTTTGTCACGATACAAGACAAAATATAGTGATGCGATGTGTTGGATGTCGAGGACCATTAACAATCTAGTGCTCTGATACCAAGTTTGTCACGACCCAAGCCTAGAGCCAAGACATGACACGGCAAATGGGGAACCCAAAGGGACCCCAAACAACCCTCTTAACATATCATTACACATCATTGGTCGTGAAAGCATTTAAACAATAATGAATAAATATAAATAAGGGCAAAAGGACTAAGGAAAATCTTTCATATCCTGAAATGTCAAAAGAGTCAAAGAGAATCGAGCTTATAGCATCATTACATAACTTGTCCAACAACACCTCTAAATATAGAACTTAATGGGGGCCAAGACAAGTAACCGGGCTCACCCTTATAGTCAAAAGCATACAATAAAGGAAAGAGAGTCTTTATACATAACATAAGATCAAACACATTGTCCCTGAAATTGAGGACTCGCCAACTTGCTTTCTAGAGATAGTACTAGCCACAGAGAGGATCAGGATGATCGTGAGGAGCTATGATTCCTACATGGTAACATCATGTAGGCATAAAGTATGCGTTAGTATGTTTGAATGTACTAAGTATGTAGGACGCAATGCAACAAGAGATAGGCAACATAGTCAAAATGCAATATGATAAGCAATGAATAGCATAATAACAATATGACATGTATGAATGATACTTGAAGTAAAACATGTTTATATAGGACATATTACATCTGAAGGAAGAGACCAACATCATAGACCAAGCAAACTTAGTACGTGGAATCTAAGGTAGACCACCCCTTAGAAGTGATTGTGGAATCAACCCATCAATTGGTTGATGGACATGACCACCCTCCATCGGGAGTGATTGAGGTATCAACCCTTCAATTGTTTGATGGCTTACCACCCCAATTCGAGGCGATTGATGTATTAACCCCTCAATTGATTGATGGACATGACCGCCCTCCATCGAAAGTGATTGAGGAATCAACCCCTCAATTGGTTGATGGCTTACCACCCCCATCCGAGGCGATTGAGGTATCAACTCCTCAATTGGTTATGGTCAACTCACAACACTATAGATACATATCATGAAATCAACACATACATACATATCATGACCACCCTCCGCCGAAAGTGATTGAGGTATCAACCTCTCAATTGGTTAATGGCTTACCACCCCCATCCGAGGCGATTGAGGTATCAACCCCTCAATTGGTTATGGTCAACTCACAATACTATAGATACATATCATGAAATCAACATGTATATATCATCCTTTCATTATCATAAAGTCACTTAACTCATATGTCAAGCATTGGGCCTTCAACAACTCAAGATACATTACTCAGATTTTATCAAACACTTGGCGGGCGTGCAACTAGTCAAATTCATAATAAGTAAGACTCATGAGTAAATCAACTTAGAAACATAAAATTTATGTAAAAAGGAAGCTTGGGTACCATGAGTGAAAGGATCCAATGGTTGAAACTCACATACCTTAGCTTTGGAGAATTCCTTAATGAAGATTGGAATAGAGACTTAAAGCTTGAGTGAAATCTTTAAGATCCCAGGTTACCCATTTTCACATTCTTAACTTCATGAAATCTTTAAGATCCGAAATAAGTTTTTGCACTTGAATTTTGAATGAAATATTTGTCTAAGTGTTTGAGAGAGTATTCGGGAATGTCTTGTATGATATGAAGGTGAAATATAGCCAAGTATAGGTATTTTCACGCATGGGAAGGCCTAGGCCCAAGATCCAAATGCCTTGGACCGAAACAAAAAACTAGCAGCAAAATAACACATCTCCGCAACAGCTCTACGTAGCGAAGAGAACGCGTACCCTCACTGGAATTTGAAATTTTGGCGAAATGATTTTAAATTGACCAAGTTAAATCTAAGGGGTATATATTCAAACCGTGAACCTCAACTTCACATTTTGCTTCTTTCAAACACGATTAGAAAGCCAATTATGTACACTTGAAATCAAAATGCAAACCATCCACTAATCTTCTACGACTACATAAATATCTTCTTTTTTGATAACTAAACAAAGGAATGTCTTGAACCACAACATTCAAAGCTTCTTGTCTACAAGACAAAATATAGTTTTACATAGTTGTATTTAGGACCCTTATGTAAAAATAGTTTTAAGTTTATAAATTTAACCTCAAATATGGAAAACTGTACTGAGAATCATAGATCAACTTCAGATTTGAACGCTGCACTAGATGTATACAGCTACTGTTCAACTGTTTTTGCCATCTAATAAGGTGGAATTATGTATTACTGGCAAGTCTAAGGAGGAAAGGGAAGATGCAGTTGCAACACTTTTATCTCAAGTTTCAGTCTTCAGGCTAAAGCTTAAATACTTAAAAAAATGGCTATGCTATAAGTACGGGTGCTCAAAGCAACTATCCGGTGCAATTCCTTAGTATTGCAGCGATCACCAATAACATCAATCAACTACTCCAAATGAAGCAAGCATATTACGATATCTCATTTCAAATGTTCGCCCATAGACAACAGAAGGTTACAGACTTTGATTACAACTTCATAAATCCTCACCTAGTTCCCAAATCTGCTGGTAGCTACTTGCTCGTCCAGAGTATTTAGCTGAAGTTTACAAAAGGTAACACCAATCAAATCTCACCAAGATAGATCTGTTTATCGCTACTGCAAGATCCAACGATTGGTTCATTAGGATGAAAAACACATTCATTAACAGATCCAGTGTGTCCAGGGAGCTTATACAGTATGCGCCTAGATGTTGTGTCCCACATATAAACCATGCGATCAGAACTCCCAGCTGTTACCTTACTTCCATCAGGCGACCAACTACATTTCAGCAAGTTCTTTTCAAAATTGTGTTGGTGGCCCTCTAAGATCTTAACGCAACGATTTTGGGGGGCATAAGGGCGCATGTCCCATATGCGAAGTGTGCAGTCCATCGCATTAGTAAGAAGATAAGACCCATCAGGACTCAGCTGCATACCAGTTATAGTATCCTGATGGCCCTGAAGAGTCATAGTTACCTCACACCTTCGCAAATCCCACAATTTCACATCATTGTCAATACCACCTGTGCAGATTTTATCAGAGGCGTCAGAGAAACAGACAGCTGTAATTTGAAATTTGTCTGGAAATGTTTGTATGGCTCCTCTTTGGCGCATATCCCAAAGTTTAGCAGTGCCATCATCGGATCCGCTGACAATAAGAGGGGGGCCCCTCCGAGCTGGGCAGCATGAGTTAACAAATGAGGAATGTTCAGCCATTTTCTTTATTTGTTTCCCTGTTTCTACATCCCATGCCCTAAGAGTCTTATCGGGGCTAGCTGATACTATTGTTGATCCATCAGTAGTCCATTGAACATCAAGAACTGCATTTTTGTGACCTTTCAAGACCATAAAATTCTTGCAATCACCATGTACATTCCAAAGAAAGACTTCTTTGTCATGTGAACCAGATGCAATGATTGTTCCTGCTGGATTGAACTTCATAGTATATACTGCACTTTGATGTCCAGTAAGCAACATAATTGGCGACTCCAAGCTTGATGTCCGTGGTTTTCCATTGGGTCCAAGTCCTTGGGGAGCGCTAGAAAGCACAGAAGACAACTCCATTGGCCTTGGCCCAGTAACTGACAGAGCACTTTCAGTTTGCATCATGGTCTTCACTTGCACCTAAAAGATTCAAGATGGTTCAGCTAACAAGTACAGGAAATATAATAGGAAACGTAAAGCTGCAGATATAGAACTACAAAAGTTAATATAGAGCTGTTTGTCTAATTACTCAAGGCTTCAATTTGAGAGATATTCCTACAATAATCTCGAGACCAAGGGAACCAAAAGGTGTCATGATATGGACTAGTAGAAGGGGAGTGAATTTGAGCCCAATATGGAAGGTAAGTCTCAACTTTGCTGAAGTAGAGGCCCAAGTAGTTGCATAAATAAATTCCAATTTACAGTTATTTTAAATCAGCCAATTAATTTCAATATTTGCTTGAGGGTCCCTTATATTTTCCTTTACTTTGTAACAGAATGCCACATGGCACCTGTAGGTTGCTAGTACTGGATTTCTTTGTAACAGAATGCCACATGATTAGTTGTTGTACTGGATTTCTGTCTTTTATTGAACATACGAATATCCAATTTCTTTCTCAATTCTTCTCTTCCTTAGCTAAATTCTGTTTTCTCTCATGCTCATCATGAATTTAGCTACTCAACAGCACAAATCGTGACAGTGGTGTCGGAGCCATTTCTATTCTCAGGCAAACAATGACTGATAATCAGAAATTCAAAGGTTTAGAATATCCAATTTCTTTCTCAATTCTTCTCTTCCTTAGCTAAATTCTGTTCTCTCATGCTCATCATGAATTTAGCTACTCAACAGCACAAATCGTGACAGTGGTATCGGAGCCGTTTCTATTCTCAGGCAAACAATGACTGATAATCAGAAATTCAAAGGTTTAGAAGAGGAGGGTATTGAGAAGTTGGAGACTCAGCTTCAATCCATGGCAACTGATACTTCTAAACAATTTTAATCTCTCGAAACCAACCAGAAATCGTTCTCCTCTCAACTGCAAGAAACACAGGAGACCAACAAGAAGCTGGAACTGATTATTTACACCTCGAAGCAGCTCGATTCACTGATGCTCTGCCTGCATTATCACAATCTCTCCAGTCCATAGCTTCAAGCGGTCAAAGATCAGATGACTGTCTAGGATGCTGGCCAAGAATCAAACATCCGAGTTCAGGTATCCCCATATTCAACTCCTACTAGTTATCCAGTTGGAAGGAGTTTTACATCTCCACTAATTTCAACAAATAGCTCACCCTTGCGTCCACATATTGCGACTACTGTCGCATTGGAGTTGACTGCACTCTTTGTCGCTACTACGGCAAACCTGATGGTCCATACGAATCCCTACAACACCCCTGTACTTCCTCAACCCATGCAAAACACTTTTGTCCACAACCACGAATATACTCCTAATTCTTTCAAAGCCAAGATCAGTTTGCCAGAGTTCAAGAGGAAAAATCCCAAGGGGTGGTTATGCAAATGTGAGCAGCTTTTTACCAAGTCCCAGACCAAAATAAACTGAGTTATGTATCAGTTGAGGGAGAGGCTGATGTGTGGTTCGACAGCCATATCTTAGAGAAGAGGGGTACTAATTGGTCGACATTTAGTGTAGAGGTGTCTTGCAGATTTGGCAATATCAGACCTATGGACAATGTGGATAAATTTAACCATAAACACTCTGGTAGTATAGTTAGCTATCGGGAGGCGGGAGAAGTTTGATGAACTGAAATCCTGTATGTTGCTGGTTCATCCATTACTTCATGAAAGTCTCTTCATATCCAGCTATATTAGTGGGTTGACATCTAAAATTATAACCTTCGGTTGATGTGACAAACCCACTTCTTTGATGGACGCCTTGAAATTGCAAAAGCCTATGGAGCTTCCTTAGAGCTTTATCCAGGTCATTTACTCCCAGAACTCCCTCATATCAGTCCTTCCCTAAGTTGCTCGGACTCTTCACTTTCAGTGTCAAACCTGATGAACTGAAATCCTATATGTTGCTGGTTGATCCATTACTTCATGAAAGTCGCTTCATAT
>BAUE01099509.1:0-10226 GCA_000787875.1 Solanum virginianum | reverse complement strand
TTTTAATGCACACTTCTTTGGCTATAGCATGATGGTGTGTCAACATGACAATAGGAAACTTATGTTTGGATACGTCTTGATTTTATTATCATATTTAAATTTTACATGTTCTTTAAAGGGTAGATAAATTTTTTATCATAATTGACGTTTTCGACCGATGCACGCCCCTAATTTTTATTTTCTTTTGTGTTATTTTCATATTTCTTTATAACTAGCTGACCACAATAAACACCTTGTTTATGCCATTAAATGTTTAAGTAAATTAAAAATATCTAACATGAAGTAATTAATAGGAAACACTACTAGACTTTTATTCAACAAACACAAATAAGGATTACATAATTTTAAAAAATTACGACCACAAAAGTATTTATTTAATTAAAGCATAGTGTCATAGATGACACAATATATTTAGTGGTCATAATTTCTTCATCCTTCTTCTTAAGCTTTCTTTAGAGCAATATTTCCACCGACGCAATAGTTCTCACTGCAACTTGTCATACAACTTCTGAACTTGTCTTTATCTGAAAAAATTAAAAAGTAATTAACATCCAATGTTACAGACGGTGTAATATGAACGTTGTTATATAACGTGTTGAAATTTGAGTTTGTATAGCTAGCAAAAGTACTAGGAGTGTCAATTTCATACCGTACTTTGGGATGAGAAATTTATAACAATAACCAAGAGAACATCCAACGTTACAGATAGTGTTCCGAGTAGTATCAAGTGATAGCTCAGTGTTAGGGCATTGAGCAACGCACAGAGCCAGGCATTCCCCAGTTGGATCATACATGCAGTCAATTGCACACTGTTCAGCACACCATGGATCTATGCCCATAGCATGATGGTGTGTCAACATGACAAGATGTTAGGGCATTGAGCAACGCACAGAGCCATGCATTCCCCAGTTGGATCATACATGCAGTAAATTGCACACTGTGCAGCACACCATGGATCTATGCCCATAGCATGATGGTGTGTCAACATGACAAGGAACAACACTAGTACAACTTTCATTGCCATTGAGAGAGTTTGCTTTGCACTATTAGGAATAATATGTTGTTATTGGTTGGTCTGAATATAAGGTTTCCATAAGGAGCATTTTATTGGTTGCCCATAAAAAGCTCAAACACGTCGTTCGACGCCATCGGGTCTATTGAAACTCTTATCTGACTCGTTATCAAGAGGTACGTAAAAATTTTCAAGAAAAATGGGTCGGAGCCCTGGCACCCCCCATATCCGTGGGCTTACCCCACAAAAATCTAAGAAAATTGCTTAAAAACTAGTTTACTAAAAAAACTCATTCTTAACCCATGAAAAATTAAAAAAATCGCCTAATTTCTGTGAAGTGACCCCTAAATGCTAAAGAATTATGTGGATCATGGTGAAGCAATATGTACTGTTCCCCTGTATCATTAAGGAGGGTCCTTTGAAGATATTGCCAAAAAATAAAAGTGCCCAAAAATCAATTCACGAAAATACTCATTGACTAACACACATGAAAAACTAAAACTTACCTAATTTATGTTAAGTGAATCCTAAATGCTAAAAAAATAGTATGGATCATGGTGAGGCTATATGTATTATTCCCGAGGTTACTATGGAGAATCCTGCAAAGATTTAGTTGAAAAAGTGCCCAAAATCCAGTTTAAAAAATTCTTGACTAACACAAAAAAATTGAGAAAATCATCAAATTCCTATTGGATGACCTTTGAATGCTAAAAAAATTGCTTGGATAATGGTGAAGCTTTACGTCCTATTCCCCCGAGTCATTATGGAGGGTCTTGTAAAGATTTTGTAAAAGAAAATTTCTAAAAACTTGTTCATCAAAAAATTCATTGACTAACACAAATAAAAAACTGATAAAATCACTTAATTCCTGTTGAGTGGCCCCTAAATGTCAAAAAAATAGTATGGATCATGCTGAGGCTCTACATACTATTCCCCAAGTCATTATGGAGTGTCTTGCCAAGATTTTGCAATAAAAAACATATTGAAAAATTAATTCACCAAAAAATTTATTGACTAACACACATAAAATGGTTAATTTTTTTGGATAGGTACTTTGTCAAAAATTACTTTTTTAAATATTATTGATATGTAGTAATTTCGTTATTGGATTATTAACGGCCTTAAAAATACCTAAATACCCTCCTTGATTTGCCACAACTTTCATAATTTAGAAAGAGCTGGCCTTTAAACTTTAAGGAAAATAAAAAAAAAATTGATACATGTATAGAAAATTAATATGATATAGAAGTATTATTTTTAGTTTAATTTGTTCATGAACTAGGAATATGAAAGTTGAAGTTGAAAAAAAAAATCTAAAATTAAATTATGTGCATATAATAAGGTATATGCTATAAGAAAATATATAGTTTTATTATTCATTTAAGCAATTAGAGTGAAGTGAATTTTTTTTCTTGAGCAATAAAGGAAGGTTAGATATTCTATCTTTGTTGAACTTTTGGTCTGAAGCATTTGAAATTAAGAACGATCACCATCACCAGTGGACCTTTGGTGAGAAAAATCATCACTATCCACACGAGCCCTCTTGGATTTTCTAGTCATTTTCTCAAGTTTTTCCTCATCAATTTGTTCAGCATATGTCATTTTCTAATACAAGATCATTTGCATGGTAATTATCATTTGCATGGTAAATCACTTGTTGGACATGTGAAAACATAAAACTTGAACGATAACGAAAACGAGATATGCATGTCTCAACCTGAATATTGATTTTTTACTTTTCAACCTTGATACATTAAATCAGAACACAAATAAGAAAAGTCTGATTTTCTTGGTAAACAAGATTACTAATCATGACATTTACTCTATTAAGACTTTTCTTAGTTCAGCTAATTTTGATTTGTCAAATAATCACTACTATCATGTATATAAATTCAAGATTATCCAACCCCATTTCTCCAATCTATAATCATCATATAAAGAAACAAAGATGCCATATATTTCACTAGCAATTTCATTTGCTATAATATTAGTTATTTTTCTGAGATGGGGTTGGAGTATCATGAATTGGGTGTGGTTGCAGCCAAGGTGTTTGGAGAAATGCCTCAGAGAGATGGGTTTCAGGGGAAACTCTTACAGGCTGTTGGTTGGAGATATGAAAGAAGTATTGAAGATGGATGAAGAAGCTAAGTCTAAGGCTATCAAATTTTCACATGATATTGTGCCAAGAATCATGCCCTTTATCCACAAAACAATCATTGATTATGGTGAGTGTAATATACTTAATACATGTGCAACTTATCATTCATTATGGCAATATTCTTTTGTGCTTTTTTGTTATATATATATAACTATGGTGTCTGAGTCAACTTGTGTATGACAAGATGGAGTTGCTCGAAAGGTGTGCGTTTGAGTCACGCAGGGAGAAAAAGGTGGGAACTCCTGAGGGAGGGGTTAAAAAGAAAGTCAACTTGTGCGTATCTCGATTAATTCTACGTGATACTACGAGGTATAAGGTAGCAGTTTTCAGGTTTGAACAAATTAGAAGAAATCACCTATTGTTTTGTCCTTGAGATTTTAACATGACAACTTATGATTCACGACCAACTTTATTGATCCCTAAGATACACCATTGGGTGCCTTTTTGAATCATTTTTCGCCCTTGCATTTACAATACATGGTAAGTCGATATTAATTAGGAGTATAAGTTGACGAGTTTGTGTGAATTTCTCACCTGTGCATGTGGGGTTAAGAAAATCAAATTTTGAATCAAACACAGAGAGTAACAACATATCACGATTAGGGTACAGGGTACGTAGACCTGTGAGATATTTAGAAGCCAGCTTCGATATTTTTCCCACTGATGAGATTTTTTACTTACTTGTAGGTAAGAATTCTTTTATATGGTTGGGTCCAAATCCAGCCATGCTGATCATGGACCCTGAACTTATAAGGGAGATCTTATCAAAGAATAATATTTTCCAGAAACCTCCCCCTGCACTCACGAAGCTGCTAGCCGAAGGAATCTTGAGCTATGAAGCAGATAAATGGGCCAAACATAAAAGAATCATCAATCCTGCTTTTCATCTTGACAAGTTAAAGGTTTGATATTTACCGTGTAAATAATGACTTATTTCGATATTATTTACACTATCAGATAATATGTACCCTATTATGTGTATCATGTTCACCGAGAGTGTAAAAGCTCTTGTATGCCAACTCTAGTATACCGATTGTTCTAATGCAATGTAATATATACAGCATATGGTACCTTCATTTCATTTGACTACTTGTGAGATGTTGAGCAAATGGGAAAAAATTGTCTCGACGGAAGGATCAGAGGTAGATGTGTGGCCATATCTTCAAACATTGACAAGTGATGCCATCTCAAGAACTGCTTTTGGAAGTAGCTATGAAGAAGGTAGAAAGATACACGAACTTCAACAAGATTTAGCCAAAATTATTGTAAAAGAGACAGAGGCAAGTTACATTAGGTAAGAGTTACTGGAATGTGTAAATATCTTTACAATCATCATTATACAAAACTTAAAACGCTTTTCTGAATCATAGGTTTCTGCCGTCAAAAGAGAAGAGAAGGATGAACGATATACATCAAGAAGTACGTTCACTCGTATTGGGCATAATCAATAAAAGAATGAATGAAATCGAAGCATCTAATAGTGATGACTTATTAGGCATATTTTTGGAATCCAACTTGAAAGAAATCCAAGAGCATGGAAATAAGAAATTTGGAATGAGTATCGATGAGGTAATTGAAGAATGTAAATTGTTCTATTTGGCTGGACAAGAGACAACTTCATCGTTGCTTGTATGGTCGATGATTTTACTGAGCAAACACTCCGACTGGCAAGCTCGTGCTAGACAAGAGGTTTCGCAAGTCGTTGGTAACAACATTCCTGATTATGACAAGTTGAATCAACTCAAAGTTGTAAGTTCATCATCTATCTACATGTTTTTTGTGTATTATATATCCTTTTCTACTCTCGTTAAATAAGAATTCACAATACAGACATTGACAATATAAAGGCGGGAAAAGGGTCAGAAAGGAATAAAAACGCCCTTCATGTATAATTTGGTCCAAAAATGCCCTTATTGTTACTAAATGGGCCAGAAATGCTCTTCTTTAAATAAATATATATATATTTTCTTTTTAAACATATTGTATTCCTGAAAAAACATTATTGTTAAAGAATCATTTTCTTGTTTTGTTTTTTTTTTCAAAATCACATCAACTAATAAAAATGTAAGAAAATAACTCTTTTCTTAATCTCATTTTATTAATTAAAATAGAACATCGTACTCCTGTAACAAATAATATATATCATAAATATAAGATCATAGTAATCCAACATTAATTTTTATTTAGATAACGATAAAAATAGTAATTATAATAAAGCAAAAATATTTTTACTTTTAATTTTTCTCAAATTGAAGTAGGATAAATATTTGCTAATTAAAAATATATTATTAGAAAAATAACGTGTTCAAAAATAAAATAAATAATAAATTTATTTGGAAAAGGACATTTTTGACACATCAATTAACAATAAGGACATTTTTGGACCAAAGTATTGATAGTAAGGACATTTTTGGACCAAACTATAAATGAAAAACATTTTTGATCCTTTGACCCTTTTCCCTTTTTTATGAGAATAGCTAAATATTTTATAGTAGGTCACATGAATATTTCCCTTTTCACAAAACATCTTGTGTTCATCTGGTGTCTGAGAAGGGCCACAAAAAGCGGGTGTAATATAGGCATCCGACCCTGACGCAGGCATCAAATGGCCTATAGCTCACGTGAATGCAAGTTTACCGTATAAGTAGTCTAATTGGGCAAATGTCATCTACAATGTCGGACGCCTAACCTTATAAGCCTTTCTCAAAAGATTTGAAATATATATATATATATATATATATATATATATATATGTGTGTGTGTGTGTGATATATATATATATATATATATATATATATATATATATATATATATATACATACTAACAATGTTTAAAAGAAAACCCTTCACTCTATTGTGTATTTTTAACTAGTTGCGACAGATAACATGTCTTATTTGTCAGATTACGAATCTCAGACTTACATGTAGATAGCGATATTTTGATGATGAACTTCCTTTAACACAGGTAACCATGATTATCCAAGAAGTTTTGAGATTGTACCCACCAAATTTTTTGATGGGTAGAGAGGTACACAAAGAAACCAAATTAGGCAACTTGTCAATACCAAGTGGAGTGCAAATCCTATTGCCAACAATATTGTTGCATCATGACCAAGAAATATGGGGTGAAGATGCTAAAGAATTCAATCCAGAGAGGTTTAGTGAAGGTGTCAAGAAAGCAACAAAAGGGAAATTTGCATATTTTCCATTTAGTTGGGGACCTAGAAATTGCATTGGACAAAACTTTGCTATATTAGAGGCTAAAATGTCACTTGCTATGATTCTACAACAATTTGCTTTTGAGGTCTCTCCATCTTATGCTCATGTTCCTTATTCATTGTTCACTCTTCTACCTCAATATGGTGCTCAACTAATTCTAAACAAGATATAGAATAAGGCTCTCATCTACGTACACTCTATCTTCTGGCTCGAAACTCATTTATGAGATTGCATTGGAAAGTTGTTATGGTTGGAGTTTCTTGGTTTACTATAGTTATTAGCTTTAAAATTATCTTTTTTATTTATTATTTTTTAATTTTATTGTATTATTTCGTTCGATCGTCACATATATTTTCTCACTCAATTTCTTGCAAAATTTATCATAAATGTCCCATCTTTTTATAGATACAAAAAATAAATCACAATATAGTCGTTTTAATTTTTTTTCCTTCCAAGCTCCACTTGTGAAATTTTTCTGGGTATATTGTTGTTGTATTTTTTTTTATTTCTCATATTTTTACACTAAAAAAATGAAAGAAAAAATAAATAAGAATAAGAAATTTAAAAAAATAATAATAAGCAAATAGATTTGTATGGAAGATATTTCAAAACGTAAAAAACATTGAATAAAAAGAAAAAAAAATCCTGTGTGTTCGATCAAATATACATTTATAATATATATATATATATATATATATATATATATATATATATATATATATATATATATATATATATATATATATATATATATAAACTCTAATGCACCTTAGGAAATATAGCCTTATATTTATTAAATAAAATCTCGCATTTTAAATACAAATACATTTTGCATAAGGAAATTTTACCTAATAGCGTTGGACCTCTAAACAAAGAATTGAAAGGATTGACTTGATTTACGGTTTAATTCGATTTTCGGTTTGATTTTGTTCACCCCTAAATTAAATTCAAGATCAGTGTATAGTGGCCTTTGTCAATTTACAGGAGAGTAGAGAAAATTGATTGAGGATATATATTGTACTGTTAAGGATCTTTTGTTGCATGGTGCTTTCTGAATGTGTATCTAAGGTAAATATGATTTTTTTTCTAATAATATGATGATAGAAAGTTCACTAATTTTAGTCTCTGAATTTCTGACAACTAACTTACTATAGGACAATTATTATTAGAAAAGCTATTGTGATATAAATAAAGGTCTTAATTTAATTTCTGATTATTGCCTTTTTCAAAAGAGATGATGCTAGCAACATTTATCCCGTTTTTGAAATGTGAATGGCTCAGCTTTCATTCTTACGTTCTTCTCTATAATCTTTTATGATTTGAATAGATGAAAATGATATATTTATTAGGGGTGTTCAAAATCAAAAATCGATCAGTAAATTGAACTGAAAAAAATTACTGGTTTATTGTTCGAGTTATTGAGTTAGCGAATTTTTAATGATCTTACAAAAAATAATTATAGGGTTATCAGTTCGGTTTCAGTTTTTAGTAAGGGTTACTAGGTAAGCCGATAACCTATTAAAATTATAATAATTTATTACTTTATCCCTGTATAAATATAAAATATTAATAATTTAACATCACTTGATACAAAATTGATATTCGTAAGTCATGTATTTGTTTGATTTCCAATGTATAATCCTTCTATTGGAAAGTAAATTAGAGAATAATAAGATTTGCTAAAATAACAAATATTAGATATATTATTACGGGTTATAACATTACATAATATTAATTATGGATTTTAACAATTTAATTATAAGTTATAACAAATATATACATCATATCCAATTCATACCAATTACATACTCAAACATATATCTTAACAGATTTGAGTATGTAATTGGTATGGAATGAGTATAATGTATATATTTGTTATAACTTATAATTAAATTGTTAAAACCGGTAATGGCTAGAACTTGTAATTCATTATCTAATGTTACAACCCGTGATAACATATCTAATATTTGTCATTTGCACAAATTATTCATTAGAATATGAGGTCAGATATTGCATATTATTAAGTTTAGGTGCTCAATTGATATGTTTGTTTTAATGTATCTCATCGTATTGCGTCAAATAGTTAGAAAAGTCATATTATTATTTTATGAGTATTTTGTTATTGTATAAACGAAAAGCCAAACCATAAAGGACCAAAAATCGATAAATTGAAAACCGATAAAAATTATCTTATTGATTTATTATTGGTTTAGCATATTTAAAAATCAAAAACCAATAGTACCTAAAGTTGAACCGAACCGAAAATATATTTAGTGGTCATAATTTCTTCATCCTTCTTAAGCTTTCTTTAGAGCAATATTTCCACCAACGCAATAGTTCTTGCTGCAGCTTGCCATACAACTTCCAAACTTGTCAGTATTTGAAAAAATTAAAAAGTAATTAACATCCAACGTTACAGACGGTGTTATACCAACGTTGTTATATAACGTTTTGAAATTTGAATTTGTATAGCTAGCAAGAGTACTAGGAGTGTTAATTTCATACCGTATTTTGGGATGAAAAATTTATAACAATGACCAAGAAAACATCCAGCGTTACAAATAGTGTTCCGAGTAGTATCAAGTAGTCGCTCTTGGCATTGAACAAGGCACTCTTCTAAGCATTGCCCAGTTGGATCATCCACGCATCCAACTGCACACCCTCCAGCACACCATGGATTAATGCATTCAGCAATGCACCGTTCTAGGCATATCTCACTAGACCCGCATCCATGTCGACACTGATAAGCACACCATGGATCTACGCCCATAGCATGATGGTGTGTCAACATGACAAGGAACAACACTAGCACAGCTTTCATTGCCATTGAGAGAGAGTTTGGTTTGCACTATTAGGAAGAATATGTTGTTATTGGTTGGTGTGAATATAAGGCTTCCACAAGGAGCTATTTATAGTGGAAGCGGGGGGCGGATAAAATTTAAAAAATGTGATGAAAAATCTCTATTATATTATATCATATAATAAACTATGTATGTTAAATTTTCATAACTTCTCCCTACTTATCCACTTTCCAATCATACTGAAAATTGATTGTCTCTATTATATTATATCATATAATAAACTATGTATGTTAAATTTTCATAACTTCTCCCTACTTATCCACTTTCCAATCATACTTGGTTATTTAATTTAATTTCCAAAAAATGCTGATTTGTGTTGATAGTGACGGGTCCAAGATTTTTAAGGGGGTTGGAAAATTAAAATATAGTATATTATGTCAATCTCTAATATGTTCAAATTATAATTATATACATAAAAGAATTAAAATATCTTGTAGATATTGTGTATTTTAGTGAACCCTCTTGCTATCTTCTAGATCCGCTCCTACGTGTTTTCATTCTTATGTTTTTTATTTAAAAATACTCTTCAACTAGCAAAATAGCTCAAAAGAAAGAAAAATAATCAATATTTTTTAACTATTTAAAATAGGACGATTTTACCCTTATTCTTGTACATTTTTTGGGAATATAATGAATGTGTTAATATATAACATAATAAGAAAATAAATAGTATAAACACTATCTATTTTAATAACTAAATTAATATGATATACATGTCACGCCTCGTAAGGGTACCCTAAACGTAGCCGACGTTCAGAGACTATTGCTAGTCCCCAAGCGAACCGCTTGGCCTCATCACATTCATTCAATCAATAAACTCTACCAATCAATGGAAGAAGAAAGTAATGGACACATCTCATCTAGTCTCAAAATAATATCAAATAAAAAGTCTAGTAGAAAGGAAAACTAGCTCAACGGATCTAAACATCACACTCGACTCTAGTTTATGAAGCCTCTATCACTATCCTTGTTAACA